>JAAWWB010001446.1:0-45768 GCA_018804465.1 Populus tomentosa
TCATTTTCTCAGAAGAGTCCATAAAATCAAATTAACTCATAACCAAAAAAATCAAAAAAATTCGTTACGTTTGAGCAGAAACACAGATTATACCACGATTGTCTATATTTTATTATAGTTGGGAGTTTTTCTTTTTTCATTGGAACAAGATATTTTAATTTTGAAGCATTTTAAAATATCAGGTTGTACTACTACCAAGTTACTATCAAGTAGGTGGCTGCATTAACTAGCATAGTAGATTAAATTGCATGAGATTTAAGTTATTATAATTTTAAAAATATTTTTTATTAAAAATATATGAAGATAATGTTTTTTTATAACTTGTTTTTTTAAATCAATACATCAAAACTATAAAAAAAACAATAATAAAAATGTAATTTAATTTGTTTTTAAAAATATATAAAAACAAAAGAAATCTCTTTGTTATGGTTAGAATTATCAAGGACAATGTAGTTAATTTTAAGGCATGTTTAAAAGTTGATAAATATTATTTTAAAGTATTTTTTATTTAAAATTATATTAAAATAATATTTATTAATTTTTAAAATTCAAATTTTATATCAAAATGATTTAAAAAACATAAAATATAATTTAATTTCAAACTAAAAAAATTAAAAATTTTAGAAAAATGTTTCACACATCTAAGACTTGAAGATAAGGAGGACTGTGGTCCAGCTCTAACCATAAGAAAAACGAGTGAAGACAGAAAAGATGCAAGTGGGGCAGAGAAATTGACCTCGAGGAAGACAAGCTAGGACAATTTCATATTGAGTATACTCATGTTCAAGAGACGAAGAAGGTCAAGCTATTTTCAAAAATTGAATTTCCACGAAAGTTGTCAGTCCAATTTAAAATTTTAGACTTCGATCCAAGGCAAGAATTAAAGGAACGGTTGGTATGCATCAATGTCATGATAAATAGGGTTTGCATTATTAGTTTCTAGTTATTTGGAGATTTTTATTTATTTGATGCACATAATAATTTCTTTTTAATTGTTGATATTATAATTATTTTTTAATTAAAACTCTTGGAATTTGTTTAACATTTGAACATAGGTTATTAAACTGATTATCATATCACACATGATGTCACTTTAATATTATGCATCTAGTTGTCACATTTTTTCATTTAATTTATATCTATCATAAATTTTTATTGCCAATTTTAAGAATTCAATACAGGTTAAAATTTTCTAGCAGGCATCTCGAATTTTCCACGTCGGCTTACTTGGCGGAGGCTAGGCATCCTTGGATCCGAGTTTGAGGCCTATCGCCCCCTCCCGTAAACAAATGTTGGCAACTTCCTGAGACTTTTTTAACCATGTGACGTGAAACTTGTAAGAGTAATTTGTATATTGATGGAGTGTAGGTACTGATGAGAAAAATGCTCAGTAATTACTGCATTTCTTGTTCCGCATACTGGAAATGTTGATGAAATTGTTGTTTTGTTCATGATAATTGTAATATCAAGAAATTGCAGTGCTGGTCTGGGGATCATGTTATATTATATGGTATCTTTTCAGCATGTCACTCAAAACAATTGGACTACCCTAAAATTATATTATATTACATATGATTTAATGAACCCAATTGTTAATAAACGTTTCTTGACAGTAATAACATGAATTCAGGTTTTCCCACTCATCAATGATATAAAAAGGAAAGTATATACGAAACTTGTATAAAAGAAAAAAGTTCAATATTGGAGAGGATCTTGCCAATTTTCCAACTTAACACCCAGTCCTGGACTTAGATGAGATCACGTAATGATCTTATACACTGATGGCAAGCCCCGATAAAGATTCTAGAATTGCATATGTGACTGTGATGAATGCACTTTACCACAACCAAAAACAAACAAATAAATAAAATTATAGCATTCTTAATTAGTACGCCCAATAAACCTTCAGCATCCATTAATCAGATCTTAATCGCATAACTCTGAGCCAGAGGATACAAATTCAAAGCCAAAGGTGATACAAGAAACACAATCAAATTTGCCCCAACGCCAAGAGAAAGGAAATTTCAACACCCCTTTTGCTAGTCTACACTGTCACCACCTCATACCAATTTTGTTTTAGTTGGCGTTTAATTTTAGTTGGTATTTTAATTTTGAAGTGTTTTCGACTTTCGAGGTTGTAGTATTTGCAAGTTTACTCCCAGGTAAGTGGCTGCATTAATTAGCTACTAGATAAATTGCATGAGATTTGGTGAATGTTTGATATCTATAGTCTATTTTTTAAATGTTTTTTAATATATCAAAATAATATTTTTTTAAATTTTTTTATTTAAAATTAATATATCAAAACCATTAAAAAAACACTGAAATACATATAAATTTAATTTTTTTAAAAAAATGCTTTTAAAAAATATAAACAACCAAAGAATCTCTTTTCTATTGTTAGAGAATATAATTTGGGCGTTTGTTTGTCCGGAATTCCAAACTTTCATGTATTTGTTTGTCATTAAAAAAGTTGGTTAATGAAAAACACTTTCCAGTAAAAAAAAATTGGCTTGATTTTAAAAAAAATATTTTCCTTTTATTTTGGGCGGAAAACACTTTTTAAAAGTTGTGAAAAATTTTAAAATGTCATATTATTTGCTGATTATATAAAATTTGGTCCTCAAACTTGTGATTAATATAATTTTGTTTGAATCTTTTTTTTTCTTTCAATTTCATCCCTTAAAATTTGATTTAATTTGATTTTATATTAACTTTGATCATCATTTTTATTATTGTTATTTGCTTTTCTCTTATCATTTTTTTTAATTGAAATTTTTATCTATTAAATTTGGTCCTTATTGTTTTTATTGTTACTTATTTTATTTGAAATAATTTATGAAAATATAATTATTATTATTTTAATTTCATCATCTTTTGATTTTTGTTATTTGTTAGATTTGATCTCTATTATTTTGATTATTATTTATTTTATTTGAGATAATTTATGAAATTAGATTTTTTTAATTTATTTTTATTCAACTTTTTAATTTATAAGATTTGTTTTTATTATTTTAATAAACTTGAAAAAAATATTAATAAGTTATTTTTCAGTTCATTTTCCATAATATAACAAAATACTGAAAAAATATTTTTCTATTTATTTTTCACTACACTACCAAACATCAAAAAATAATTATTTTTTAAGAATTTAATATTTTGAAAAAAAAAACCACTTTATAAAAAAAAAATTCAGCGCTTTAATTCAAACTAAAAAAAATAAAAATTTTAAAAAACATGTTTCACGCATCTGACTTAAAGATAAGGAGATTGTGGTCCAGCTCTAACCATAAAAAAACGAGTGTGGACAGAAATGATGCAAGTGTAAGCAGAGAAATTGACGTCGAGGAAGAAAAGAAAAGCTAGGACAATCATACTGAGTATTTCATGTTCAAGAACTTCTGCAATACACGAAGGTTGCCAGCCAAATTTAAATTTAGCTTGGATCCAATGGCAAGAACTAAAGGAACGGTTGGTCTGCATCGTTGTCATAAATAATGAATACCAATTTTTGGTTCCGCTTTTTCTGCCACTTTGAATTTAAGAATTTACCTGGCTGAATTGCCTCTGAATTTATTGTAATTGATCATCCAACTTTATCTTGTCTCGTAGCCTTTGTCACATGTTCACACGGTGGAAAGTATGAATGCACTTGGACAAAATAACAGCGAAGACAAAGAACACAAGTCTATTATTTCCTAAGCATGTAATTTAACTTCTTAAGAAATCATCTCTACTCAAGAAGTTACATTTGTTTTACTACTCTTATTTAATAAAAATATAAACAACTATTTCAACTAAAAATTTAAATTTATTTTTATACTTGTTTTACATTTTTGAACATATAAAATTTAAATGGTTTGTGAAACTTCTAGAATCATTTTTATTCTATTCTCTCACAGAACTCAGACAGCTTCCTCTTCTTTATTTATTATTTATTTATTTTTCCATATTGATGAATTAGTATAAATAGGCTTACAAGCCTAGCTAGTAAATGGAACTAGCAAAATAGTTACTTCTATCAACAACCATTTTCAACAAACAAACAGTCATACAAGATGACTTCCTCTGATCAACAAATGAATAGCATCGCTTACATGGAACCAGCATTGTACAAAGCTGCAGAAGCAGGCAACATCAGCCATTTAAGGATCGTCTTCCAACTTCTCTCAGTGAGCTATTGACTCCACAAAAAAAACACAATTCTTCATGTTTACTTAGAAAACCAACGTAGAGAATCAGAATCCACTGATTTTGTGGCCAAATTATTGATATGTGTCCACAACTGCTATTGCAAGCCAATACTAAAGGCGAAACCCCACTCCATTTTGCGGCAAAATATGGGCGTTCCAACGTGGTAAGAGTCCTCATTGAGCGCGCAAAAGCTCGACCTACTGATCGAGAGAGCGGAGTAACAGAAGCAAAAAAGATGTTGAGGATGGCCAATGAAGAGCAAGATACAGCGTTGCATGTGGCAGCTCGAAAACTGTGGAGCCAGGTGGTGGAAATATTGACAAAAGAGGACCCTGAGTTTTCATATTCCGTCAATGTTCATGGAGAAACTCCACTTTATATTGCTGCCAATATGAGGTTTGTGAACATTTTTTTTTAGTCTCAAACAGAGTTTGATACCGATTCGATACTATATGTGACCAAAAATTTTTTTTTTCTTTTAATATTTACTAGATTAATCAATTTTTTACTAATCTATTTATCAATCTAGAATACTATCATTTTAAGATTATATAAATGTAATTGTTGATTAATTTTAATTTGTTCAGCTTTATAATGTTAAAGTAAATCTGTTTTTTAAATTATCATAAAAGATAATAGAAAAGCAATGCTTCTATATAATAGGATTTTACCTGGATATTTTTTATGCTATGTATGTTCTTGAACTCGAGACATTAATTCAATATGAATAAGTTCACTTATCTCCCTAATTGCTTTTTAAGAACAATAAAAAATACCAAAATTTAATGGTTTTTAATTCTCTTTTATTGGACTTAAAATCTTGCTACATCAGTATTTATTGGACTTAAAATGTTAATAAAAATCACATATATCTAATTATGATTATATTGATGCCAATGTAAGGTTTTCTGGGAAAAGACTTGAAGAAATTAGAAAAAAAAGTGATCGACGAAATCTTGAGTAATTGCAAGTCAGTGGAATATTGTGGTTCTCATGGCAGAACCGCACTACACGCGGCAGCCATGCATGGTGATCATGGTAAGATTTTATTCTGAACTGTAAATCCTTGAATTCATAAATTATTATCGGAAATCATAACTGTGAGAAGTGTGTTCTTAGTTATTAGATTAGTAAGACTATTGGATTCTACGTTAAAATGATAATTAAAGGCTCATAATAATATTGAATTTTATTCTTGTTTGTTTTTAGTTTTTCTTAAAAAATTGGTCATCTAGTTCAAATGAAGTTGGAGTTGGTGACATTTCCATATTATTATTTTAAATATGACCAAATAATAAGAAACAATAAAAATATGATGCATAAACAATATTGAATTGCGACTATAAGAACCAAATAACTTAATTAGAGCAAGCAAGAAAGGGCATTTATAATACAATTGAAGAGAAAAAAATGCCAAATTAAATATTAACTTATCACTAAATTAGTAGCGTAGATAACGCATTAACTATAATATTATTCATATATTACCTAATATGTATATATTTTTTATGGTTATGCAGAGACAGCAAGAAAGATACTAGAAAGAGACGCGAGTTTGACGAGCAGAACCGACGATGACGGGTGGTCACCACTTCACTACGCTGCCTTTTTCCCTTTTTCATATACTGGTTTTGTAACTGTAATAGAACTACTAAAAACATGATGTGTCCGCAGCCTACATTGTTGATTCAGAGAAGAGAACAGCCCTTCACTTGGCCGTCGTTCGAGGCAATATGGCAGTAATGGAAGAGATTATGAAGACTTGTCCAGCTTGTTGTGAACTAGTGGATAGCAGAGGTCGGAATGCCCTTCACTATGCTGCCATAACTCTAAAAGGAGTACTTACAGCTATGTCTTTCCCTCGATCGATTCCTAAATTTGAGAAACTTCTATACGAGAAGGATAACGATGGAAACACACCATTGCATCTACATGCTGCTTTCGGCTGTTTTCCCCAGCAGAGAAGCTGTGATTCCAATAACATGTGTGGCCTTAACAAGCTAAAGCTCAGCGTTGATGACATCTTGGTAGGAAATTTTCCTGAAGAAAAGGTAATTCCCTCGATTTGACTTTTTAACGAGTCGCACTCGTACACGCGAAAGAGTCTTTGCATTTGAAAAAGCTTGCTAACTTACCAAGACAAATTAAATGTAAATTGTCATAGGAATGATATAAGATTATTTTCATAAATATCAAAGGACGCATCAAGAGAATTTATAATATTCATTCAATCTTGTTAAAAAAAAAAAAAAACTTCAACTCTAACAATAAATACGTACGTATGTACCTTTAATAAATCACATCAATCAAACATAAATTCACTTGGATTGTCTCCCTTTTTTAAAAAAAATAAAAAAATAGAATAGAAATCCTTTTGGCAATATAACAAATTATACCTTCAACTTCAACACGTATTTTTAATTGATTAACACTATTTGCTTTGTCCCCTAGACTGATGTTGGTTTTTTTATTTGTTTGTTTTATGGTTGTGTTTGATATTTTAATTGATTAAAATAATTTTTTTTATTTTTAATATCAACACATTAAAAATATTAAAACATTATAAAAAATTTAATTTAATTTTTTTCTCAGAAAGACACTTTTAAATCATATCTAAAAAACAATTTAAAAACTAAAAAAAACAAACAGCCCTCGTAGCAGCAAAAGCAATATATATTGTTGCTAGCTAAAAGAAACAAAATTATTTGATTTCAAACTCGCTGGATATGATAGCAAACAAAGGTTGAGAGTCTACAGATAATATAGGAAAAGAAAGATTCGTTTAATTTCACCGCCGAAAACTTGTTGCAGAAAAGGATTTTGGAATCATTGAAAGATGTACCGAGTGGACCGCTTCAACGGCCCATAACTATGTTGAAAGAAGACTTTGAACAAGACTCTATTACTGAGAGAGGAATCGAGGCTCATATAGTTGTAGCGGCACTCGTAGCAACAGTAACATTTGCAGCTGCTTTCACCATGCCTGGCGGTTACAAGAACGAACAAGGCACTCCAGTTCTTCTTAAAAATGCTGCTTTGCAGTCTTTGTTATATCAGAGCAATAATAGCAATGGTTCTCTCAACTTCTGCTCTCTTCATTCACTTTCTTTGGGCACTGCTTGGAAAAAGAGGTCAAGTGGAAGCGGATATTAAAGCAAACTTCATTAAATGGACATCTCCTTTAACCACATGTGCCATCCCAGCAATGATCATCGCATTCATCACAGGAAGTTATGCAGTGCTAGCTCCATCATTATGGCTTGCAATCACGACTTGTTTCATTGGTGTATCCTTCTTCTTCTTGTGCGTACAAGGCATTCATAGTTCCATTCCGCATCATTTAAAAATATTGAAAATAAACACTTCACAGCAGACTTTAAAAGAGTCTGATATTGAAGAAGATTGATTCTCATTTAGCTTGTATAAACTATCTTCTCGTCATCTTCTTGATGGCATCAGCTGTAACGTTGGTTTTATTTATCAAGATATTTTACTTTGCTTTTCACGTCTTCTTCTCGTCATCTTCTTGATGGCATCAGCTGTAACGTTGGCATCAGCTGTAATGATCATGTAATGATTGAAAAATTCAATTTTGGCACTTGGAAAATGCTAACACCTTCAATATAGAGATCATAGAATGACGGCTCACAAGTTCACCATTAATTCTAGATGAATGGCACTGAGCCATAATTTTCGAAAGACTTGAATTGCTACACATTACAACTTCATTCACCTTCCCAAATTTGTTTAATCGAAATCATTCTAATGAAATGCAAAACATTCTTTTACGAGAACAAAATAAAAAAAAATAAAAAAGTAACAAAGGAAATTTTACGACAGGCACAAGAAAAAATAATAATAAAAAAAGGAGGAAAATGGGTATATAAAACAGCAGAACATAAACATTTTGAGAAATTAATGAATTAATGATGTAGTGCTATGATTTAACTCCGATCTAGTGGGTTATGAAGGAAATGAAGCTGATGACAACACCCAATGTCTGAGTTTTTCAGACCCTAATTCCACTGACAAGGTGTAAAGAGTGTAGTTAAAACTCAATTTGAACAACAGAGATAAAAAAAAAATCAATTATTTTTATGTTTAGTGTGTTTTAAAACTTTGGTCATCTAGTTCAAATGAAGTTGGAGTTGGTGACATTTCCATATTATTATTTTAAATATGACCAAATAATAAGAACCAATAAAAATATGATGCATAAACAATATTGAATAGCGACTATAAGAACCAAATAACTTAATTAGAAAGCAAGAAAGGGCATTTATAATACAATTGAAGAGAGAAAAATGCCAAATTAAATATTAACCTACGTTTGTTATCACTAAATTAGTAGCGTAGATTACGCATTAACCATAATATTATTCATTATTACCTAATATGTATATATTTTTATGGTTATTGCAGAGACAGCAAGAAAGATACTAGAAAGAGACGCGAGTTTGACGAGCAGAACCGACGATGACGGGTGGTCACCACTTCACTACGCAGCCTACATTGTTGATTCAGAGAAGAGAACAGCCCTTCACTTGGCCGTCGTTCGAGGCAATATGGCAGCAATGGAAGCGATTATGAAGACTTGTCCAGCTTGTTGGTGAACTAGTGGATAGCAGAGGTCGGAATGCCCTGTCACTATGCTGCCATAACTCTAAAGAGAGTACTTACAGCTATGTTCTTTCCCTCGATCGATTCCTAAATTTGAGAAACTTATATACGAGAAGGATAACGATGGGGAAACACACCATGCATCTATTTGCTGCTTTCGGCAGTTTTTCCCCAGAGGTATTTGAGGAGTGATTGGAGACATGCGTCCAAGAAGATGTGTGGCCTTAACAAGCAAAACCTCAGCGTTGATGACATCTTGGAAGGACATTTTCCTGAAGAAAAGGTAATTCCCTCGATTTGACTTTTTAACCGAGTCGCACTCGTACACGCGAAGAGTCTTTGCATTTGAAAAAGCTCGCTAACTTACCAAAACAAATTAAATTTAAAAATTATCATAGGAATGATGTAAGATTATTTTCATAAATATCAAAGGACGCATCAAGAGAATTTATAATATTCATTCAATCTTGTTAAAAAAAAAAAAACTCAACTATAACAATAAATACGTATGCACCTTTAATAAATCACATCAATCAAACATAAATTCACTTGGATTGTCTCCCTTTTTTAAAAAAATAAAATAAAATAGAATAGAAAGCCTTTTGGCAATATAACAAAATTATACCTTCAACTTCAACACGTATTTTTAATTGATTAACACTATTTGCTTTGTCCCCTAGACTGATGTTGGTTTTTTTATTTGTTTGTTTTATGGTGTGTTTGATATTTTAATTGATTAAAATAATTTTTTTTATTTTTAATATCAACACATTAAAAATATTAAAACATTATAAAAAATTAATTTAATTTTTTTCTCAGAAAGACACTTTTAAATCATATCTAAAAACAATTTAAAACTAAAAAAAACAAACAGCCCTCGTAGCAGCAAAAGCAATATATATTGTTGCTAGCTAAAAGAAACAAATTATTTGATTTCAAACTCGCTGGATATGATAGCAAACAAGGTGAGAGTCTACCAGATAATATAGGAAAGAAAGATTCTTTTAATTTCACCGCCGAAACTTGTTGCAGAAAGGATTTGGAATCATTGAAAGATGTACCGAGGTGGACCGCTTCAACGGCCCATAACTATGTTGAAAGAAGACTTTGAACAAGACTCTATTACTGAGAGAGGAATCGAGGCTCATATAGTTGTAGCGGCACTCGTAGCAACAGTAACATTTGGCAGCTGCTTTCACCATGCCGGGCGGTTACAAGAACGAACAAGGCACTCCAGTTCTCCTTAAAAATGCTGCTTTTGTAGTCTTTGCTATATCAGATGCAATAGCAATGGTTCTCTCAACTTCTGCTCTCTTCATTCACTTTTTTTGGGCACTGCTTGGAAAAGGAGGTCAAGTGGATGAGGATATAAAAGAAAACTTCTCTGATTGGACACCTGCTTTAACCACATGTGCCATCCCAGCAATGATCATCGCATTCATCACAGGAAGTTATGCAGTGCTAGCTCCATCATTATGGCTTGCAATCACGATTTGTTTCATTGGTGTATCCTTCTTCTTCTTTGCGTACAAGGCATTCATAGTTCCAATCCGCATCATTTAAAATATTGAAAATAAACACTTCTCAGCAGACTTTAAAAGAGTCTGATATTGAAGAAGATTGATTCTCATTTAGCTCGTGTTATAAACTATCTTCTCGTCATCTTCTTGATGGCATCAGCTTGTAACGTTGGCATCAGCTGTAATGATTGAAAAATTCAATTTTGGCACTTGGGAAATGCTAACACCTTCAATATAGAGATCATAGAATGACGGCTCACAAGTTCACCATTAATTCTAGATGAATGGCACTGAGCCATAATTTCGAAAGACTTGAATTTCTACACATTGCAACTTCATTCACCTTCCCAACTTTTTGTTTAACCGAAATCATTCTAATGAAATGCAAAACATTCTTTTACGAGAACAAAAATAAAAAAGTAACAAAGGAAAATTTTACGACAGGCACAAGAAAAACCATAATAAAAAAAAGGAGGAAAATGGGTATATAAAACAGCAGAACATAAACATTTGAGAAATTAATGAATTAATGATGTAGTGCTATGATTTAACTCCGATCTAGTGGGTTATGAAGGAAATGAAGCTGATGACAACACCCAATGTCTGAGTTTTTCAGACCCTAATTCCACTGACAAGGTGTAAAGAGTGTAGTTAAAACTCAATTTGAACAACAGAGATAAAAAAAAAAATCAGATAATTTTTTATGTTTGTGTTTTAAGACTAAATAATTTGTTTTATTTTGTATTTGGTTAACATTAGCCAAGACAAGAGTAAAAACAATTAGTGGAAGAATTGATATAACTTGACCTTGTCAAAATTCAAGTTAACCTATAATTAAGTTTACCAGATAAAACACAAATAAATTACTTATAATTTTTTTTTTATCAAAATAAAATTGTTTTAATTTATTTTTAATTTAGATCAACTTAGATTGACTCTCCTCCTAACTTATGACTAGGTCTTGTCTCATATCAACTCTTGGTTAAGATTTTAAAACAATTATAACAACTATATTATTTATATATTGACTTGGATTAATCTTCCTAACATGTAATTAAAATCTTGTCTTGGATTATCATTTTTAATTAGTTTTAAATTATAAAAATAATTATTTTTATTTTTATATTCACCAAAATTAACAATCAACATTATGTATGACTCAAACCTTGCATCGAATCAATTATTATTCAAATTTTAAAATTATAATAATAATTATTTTTATTTTTATATTAATACAGATCAGTCCAGTTAATTCTTATGCAAAAAAAATTAACAATCTTATTCTACTCCTTTTAATAAACAAAAATTTCTCCACTGGCCTTGTATAGAACAAAAAATAAATACTCCAACAAAACTTCACAAAAAAATTATAATGTCCAATCCATTTTTTACAGCATATCGAACACTACATAAATTTCAAAATCAAATTACCTCAGTTAATCCATTAATATCATCGTATTGTAGCTTTCCACCAAGTAGGTTCTCCCTGATAAACAGGGACATGGCTCCACTACACCTTAAACAAATTGGATTATATCATCATAGGCAATCTTACATTACAATTTTGCTCAAACCAAAATTACCATAGCCAATTCTCAAAAACCTTAAACCTCCTACATATTTCTTAACATTAAAAATAGATATACAAGGAATTCATGAATGGATGCAATGTAATAAGCTATTAAAACTATTTTGTATCTATAAATTAAATGGCTCAGAGTTCTAGCAGCTCTATCAGTCAAGAATTTTCGGTAGCAGAACTGGCATTAAAGCTGTATATTAATCATCACTGCCAAAAATTTCTGGAAAAAAGCATAACTTTAATCACAGAACAAACAGAACCCAAGATCAATCAATAAAAAGAAAACTTGATGAATCTAATCGAAACTTGATTTATCTCTTTGCTTCATTGATTTCTCTCAGGAGAGCGATGAATCCAATATAATAATCGCCAACAAATTCAATAACATAAAACAATCAAAACATGATGAATTCGGAAGGATTTTTTAGAGGCAAAACCATTGACACAAAGGGCATGAGCCCCCACGTGAACACCACCAAAAAGACTCAATTTTTGCCTTAGTGACTAGCTTTATTTCCACCATAGTTCTCAAAAAACAAGCTAGAGGTACAGAGAGGCAACAAAAAAACACATACCCAGATGAAAAAAAGAGAAATTTTAAAAAATAAGAGATGTTGTCGTTGATCTGACACAGATAAGCCATGAAAAAGGTACAAGAGGCTAAACTGCAACACTAAACGAAAGGTGTTTTAGCACGAGCATTGGGGCTTTCTACTTCAGTGAAATGTAACAAGTGAAGCCTAGGAGGCATCATTCAGAGAGAATTTTTTTAAAAAGGTAAGTTTTGAAAGGATTTGTGTGATGAAAACAGGGTTCTTGGAGGTGTGGAGCCTGCTAATAGAAGAGAAACAGGGGTGTTAAGAAGTTATATATAGGCGGTAAAGAGCTATAAAACCCTACTTTCGTTATTTGAGGAGGTGTTGTGTTTTTTGGGTAGTTCAATTTGTTTGGGAATTCGGGGTATTTATATTTGGGGCTTATTTTTATTTTTTCATCTTTATAATTACTGGATAATTTTCACGAGCATAAATTTCATTTTTTTAGGTTAAAAAATCAACAACAAAATAATCTATCTTTTTCATTCTTCCAAAATAGGTTATTAATAAAAAAAAATATAGGGTTTAGGGCTGGATTTAGGGTCGTCCATTTGGAAACCCAAAATATCATGAAAAATAAAATAAATTATTATATATTTTATTGATGTTAAAAAAATATTTTAGCTCTGTTTTTTTTTGTTGATATAATTATTTTGGTTTCTGGAGTGGTTATTCTTAAAATTTCTCTTGGGTATTAAGGTAAAATAATTTTTGGACTAGATTTATATATTCTAACTAAATTTATTTTCAATTAGATTTTAAATAAATTATTTATATCAAAATTGATGTATATCGTAAAAATATAATATAAAGAATCATTGATATTTTTACAATTTTTGTATAGTTTATTGCCCCTGTTAACTAAATAATTTGTTTTTATTATTGTTGACACCTTTCTTTTTTATTTTACTATTGTTATTACAACTACTGTTACTAACAACAAGATCAAGAATTAAGGGGAAATCACCTGCTTGCACTGTTCATGTAAACAATACAAGCATGTCCCTCTTCTTCTTCTTCTTCTTTTAATTTAAATTTCATTATTCAATGATGCATTGCTTTTAAATTATTCCTTATAATTTATTTGGTTTGCCTTCTATAAAGTTATTATATTCTTAAACAATGAGCCGATATTTAATTAGTGCTCAATTTTATGAGTGCCTAATTTTATTATCATAAATTAGGTAAGAAATAATTCAAAAAACAAAGTTATTAAACTCAATGAAGTCCATAACTTAGGTTGTAGGTTTAACTGGTTAAGCTACAAAGCTCAAAATATTATCGTCTTAATATTAAAATATATATATATATATATATATATATATCATATTGAAAATTTAAATTTAATATTAAGATGAAATCACCAACAAAATAATTAAAAATATTAATATTTAATTATCTGTTGTAAAATTATCAATAAATGCCCCAATAAAAGACTAGAATCCCTTATTTCACAGCAGACGGGCCTTTTTTTTTTCTTTTTTCTTCTTCTTATATAAAAAGTTTTGTAGCAAATTTTGATATGATTATATACAATGATGAATTTATATTTCAATAGCCTGGATTTATGATTTAAAGAAAGCATCCATCAACGTGAATAAATCCTTACGTGCATCTCATGTGAAGACAAAGGTGATCTCAAGTGCAGATTCTCCCTAATACAAATATACGAAGTACAGCTTCTTAAAGACGATCAGACCAGAGATGATTTTTGTTGGTTGTAATATTGGATTTCGGAACCGAACTATGTAGAGATGGCCAAAGACTGGCTTCCTGAGAAGTTTTCACTAAATATATTATTGTTAGTACTCACAAAATTAAATAAATTCAATTAGAGGAAATTCCAAAATATAATTTATATTGTTTTTTTAACTAATAACTGGTATAACAATCAAACACTAATTCGAATTAAAATAAAATAAAATCAGTGACATTACTAATTCTTCATGAGAGAATGAAAAGAACAGGATCCGATGGAATCGCTATATATCATGTGAAGTTTACAATTTCCACCACCGGTTCCAACGGTCAAGTGACATGAGTTAATCATACTCTTTTAAGCATATTAATTGTAAACTTTCTTTACACTTCCATATTACGTAATTATTTATTTTTGTCAATATTTATTAATACCAGGCTGCAAAGTCAATGCTCAGAGAGGAGAATGATTAACTATGTGCACGCCCTTGCATTATGAATTTGTCTATGACGACGTCCTCTTTAACATGGTAGAGTCTAATTTTCTTAGATAATTAATTAATTAATTAATTATCGTTGGTCTTTCCTTCAAGATCCAACATCCCATTTGCAAAGTAATTATATGAAAAGAAAGTCGGTCCAATATTAAATTATATAATATGTTACATGTCCAATCATTCCCATTATTTTATCAAATTACATGTTCTATTTATAGAGAGCATATAGCACCTTGTTTGACATATTCATACTATCATACACTTCAACTCAATCGTTCTTCTCTACAATCAAATTCAGGCTTCAGCAGCAAAAGTTACAATGGCGGTAAGCGTGTATAGATGTCGTGGATGAAATTATATAACCGTAGGTTAATTAGTAAGAGTCTTCTATTAATTAATATTTTCTCGTATCATATTACAACTTAAAGGAAAGAATGGCACAATTGTATTGAAAATTTTCGTTGTATTTTACCCAGTCGATCATAGAAATGAGAGTGCATATGGATTGTGCTGGATGCGAGAGCAAGGTGAAAAATGCTCTGGAAAAAGTCAAAGGTAAGAAATCACCTCCACTAAAAACTTTATGCAAGCGAAAATTTTCATCTTAGTCATTCCTAGTTGAGAATGATTAGGAGGCTTAACCTAATAGGTTAGCCAACCCTTTCTATATATATGAGTAGGGCAATATACAATAGTAAAGGTGGAGATTACCACATAAGAATATGACTACAATATTTCCTTTATAATTACATGCTATAATACGCCCCCTCAAGCTGAGGGTGGAGGATCAACCCGAAGCTTGAATCTAAAAGCAGTAAATGAAGCAGCAGGAAGTGGCTTAGTGAAGACATCGGCAAGTTGATCCTGAGAGGAAATAAAACGAATCTGAATCTCCTTCTTCGCAACTCTATCTCGGACAAAATGATAATCAATCTCAATATGTTTTGTGCGAGCATGAAATATAGGGTTTGCGGACAAATACGTGGCACCAAGGTTGTCACACCAGATAATAGGGGCAGAAGGAGTTGGAATCTGAAGATCCGTTAACAAGTACTGAAGCCAGATAACTTCAGCCGTGCCATCGGCTAAGGCTTTGTACTCAGCTTCCGTCGAAGAACGAGCAACAGTGCGTTGCTTACTCGATTTCCATGAAATTGGCGTCTGACCAAAGAACACAAGATAACCACCTGTAGACTTTCTATCCTCAATACTACCTGCCCAATCTGCATCTGTAAAACCATGTAAAGCAAAGGAAGAGCTGCGAGTAATATGTAAACCATGTGATGCCGTACCACGGAGATAACGCAAGATGAGTTTCACGGCAGCCCAATGGGATTCTGTAGGAGCATGCATAAATTGACAGACCCGGTTAACAGCAAAGCAAATATCCGGGCGTGTGAAAGTGAGATATTGGAGAGCACCAACAAGTTGCCGAAAACGAGTAGCATCAGGAAACAATGGATCCGGCATAATGGTGGCTTTGGATGCCGAAATAGGAGTATCAACTGGTTTACAGGATAACATACCAGCTCGTGTGAGGATATCAAGTGTATATTTATGTTGACAAAGCATAAGTCCCAGACTAGTACACTGCACTTCAATACCCAAGAAATAATGAACATCACCCAAATCTCGAAGTTTAAATTCTGAGCTCAGTAGCTGAATGAGTCGTTGTAGCAGAGTTCCATTATTACCCGTAAGCAGAATATCATCAACATAAACCAAAAGATAACAAATATCACTACCAACCGAGAAGATAAACAATGAGGTATCCACTTTAGAAGCACGGAAACCAATGGATAATAGAAAATCATTCAGACGAGTGTACCAAGCCCGCGGAGCCTGTTTTAACCCATATAGAGATTTATGCAATCGACATACATGACCTGGGAGTGCAGAATCAACAAAACCTGGAGGTTGTTTCATGTAAACCTCTTCATCAAGGACTCCATTTAGAAATGCATTATGAATGTCAAGCTGATGAATTTTCCAACCACTCAAAACTGCAATGGAGAACACTAAGCGGACTGTCGCCTGTTTGATAACAGGACTAAAAGTTTCGGAGTAATCAATACCTTCTTGCTGAGTGAAGCCCCTAGCAACCAGGCGCGCCTTATACCTCTCAATGCTACCATCAGATCTGCGTTTAATTTTGTAGACCCATCGGCTACCAACAACATTCATGGACGGATGAGATGGCACTAAAGTCCATGTTCTGTTTGCGAGTAAGGCCTGAATTTCCTCTTGCATAGCATTATGCCACGCCTCATATCTGTTAGCATCAGGAAAAATAAGTGGCTCATGCGAGGGAGGAGAAGTTACCCGACTGAAGGAAGCAGCAGAGGTGGCTGCCGTGGTGGTGATCAGCGCTGCCTTGGGCTGTCTTGGACGAAGAACCATGGGGTGTTTAGGAGCAGCGGGACATGGAGTAGCAGCACCTGTACCTGGAATGTGCTGAAGAGGATAAGAGGAGAGATCAACACAAAGTTGCAGACCAGGAGGTGAAGCCGGGGAGGTGCGGGGTTGTGCCGCAACTGAATCCTGCAAGTCAGAACCTGTTCCTGCACAATAATCATTGGAAAGACAAGCACGTGGTGATAGTATGGCTGTGTGGGGGTGGTGAGGCAGGGTCGGCTAAATCAACAGGTAGGGGAGCAAGCTGGGGGGTTGCGGCAGGGGGCAAAGGTGGGTTGTGTGTTTTGTCGAGTTGGGAAGGAAGAGGCTGAAAACAGGAAGGGGGTTGCAGTGATGGAAGATAGGTAGGTGGAGTGGGGGGAACCGGGGTTGTTGTTACCTGTTCAGACTTTTGAAAAGGAAAGACACATTCATGAAAACGAACATGACGGGAGACATAGACACGACCAGACTCTAAATCAAGACACCGATAACCAAGATGAGACGAGCTATAGCCTAAAAACACACAAGGAGAAGACCGAAAATCTAATTTATGAGCATGATATGGACGTAAAAATGGAAAATAAAGACACCCAAAAGTGCGTAGAAAATTATAATCAGGAGTGCGATGACACAGACACGCAAAAGGAGATTGATTTTGAAGAACAGGAGTAGGCATGCGATTAATAAGATAGACTGATGATTCCATAGCATAGTTCCAAAAACGCAATGGTGCATTACACTGGCCTAAGAGGGTTAGGCCAGTTTCGACAATATGTCTATGACGACGTTCAACTGTGCCATTTTGTTCATGAGTATGAGGACAAATTAATCGATGATGAATACCAATTGTTTGAAAAAATGTATTTAATTTACGATATTCACCACCCCAATCAGTTTGAACAGATTTAATTTTAAGAGAAAACTGACGCTCAACAAGTGTCTGAAAACGTTGAAACGTGGAAAATACATCAGATTTCGCAACAAGCGGATAATACCAGATATATTTAGTGTGCGCATCAACAAATATAACAAAATAACGAAAACCATCAGAAGAAAACATTGGAGCAGGGCCCCAAACATCACTAAAAATTAATTCAAGTGGGGTAGAAGTTTTGTGACCCGTCGATCGTAATGACAAACGGGATGACTTGCCTAATGGACATGCTTGACATTGAGTAAAAGATCGTTTAGACGTACAAATAATTTTATTATCAGAAACTAACAAATTTAGAATGCGAGGAGTTGGATGACCTAAACGACGATGCCACAAGTCGGCAGTCGCGGAAATGCAAGGAGACCAAAAAGCTTGAGGAACTGACGTAGCCGAGGACTCGGAGAGAACATAAAGACCATCATGACTCCGACCGGAAAGAAGAACTTCCTTGGTGACGAGATCCTTCACATAAAACACAGAATCGTGAAATTCAAAATAAACATGATTATCACGACAGAATTTCTGAACAGATAACAACGGTTTGGTAATGTGAGGCACACGAAGAACATTAGTTAATGTAAACGAGCGTTTGGGGGAATATAAAGTAGTATGTCCAACATGGGATATGTCAAGGGCCTTACCATCACCAACATGCAAGAAATCATTACCAAGATAAGGAGCAGAATCAGTTAGAGTTGCAAGATCAGGCGTCACATGTTGATTCGCGCCGGTGTCGGGAAACCAAGTCGTTGCAGCAGAATCATTCGCAACAGCAAGGTGAGCAGAGGGCTGCTGTGTGCTGCTGCGAAACTGATAGCATTGAAGAGCTGAATGGCCAGGAGTGGAACATAATTGGCAGCGCACATGTCCAGACCACTGCCCCTGATTTGGCCGAAAATCTGCAGCAGAGGTGCGCCTGTTCTGCCACTGATTTTGCCTCCAATCTGCAGCGGAGTGACCTCTGTTTGGGGCCTGAAATCGGTTGGTGTTTGAGCGCCAATTACCTCTAGAACGTCCCCTGTTTCGGCTGTGATTAGTCATGGCATAATAAGCAGAATTCGGAGGTGTTGGCAGCAATGGTGGCTGCTGCGGCAGAGAAGAAGAAGACAGCAGTGATGAAGAGGATGAACCGACAGCCATGGAGTGAAAGGAGTTTTTGTGCAAAAACTCGTGGGTAAGGAGATGGCTATGAAGATCAGCATACGATAGCGGTTCAGCCTTGGTTATGAGACTAGTTACCAAGTCTTTGAACTCACCGCGAAGTCCACGAAACACATAGAGATTGAAATCTTCAAGGGACATTGGGCGACCAGCAGCAGCCAATTCGTCAAATAACGATTTGGCTTGCTGCATATACATACTAACCGATGCATCACCTTGCCGAAGGTCTTGAAAGGAGCCATGTAGTTGCATGATCCGAGAATTAGATGGAGAGGCAAGTGCCTTCTCAAGCGTGCGCCAAACACAATGTGAAGTAGAACAATCGACTACAAGATGCAGCACATCCACGGAAAGAGAGGAGAGTAGAGCACTCAAAATAAGTTGATCTTGTTGCTTCCAACGAAGAAAAGAGGGGCTGATGGCAGAAGAAGAATCAGCTGAAGCATCAATCATATGAGATGGAGGACACGGCAAGGAGCCGTCAACAAACTGAAAAACACCTTGACCAAGGAGATATGGCTTCATCTGCATTCTCCAATAAAGATAATTTGTGTTCGTAAGTTTCAACGACACAACATGGTGGGTGTTTGATAAAGGAACCATTGTAGATTGTGTTCCCATAAGAGGCAGAGGAACGGCAGAGCCAGCAGCAGGAAGAGGGCTGGCCGGTGATGATGCATCACCGGTGGAGGGGGAGATTGGATCAACGGCAGCAGGAGGAGAGTCCATGGGGAAGAAAATTAGGGCCGGCTGCAAAGAGAGAAAATATTAGGAGGCTCTGATACCAAGTTGAGAATGATTAGGAGGCTTAACCTAATAGGTTAGCCAACCCTTTCTATATATATGAGTAGGGCAATATACAATAGTAAAGGTGGAGATTACCACATAAGAATATGACTACAATATTTCCTATATAATTACATGCTATAATATTCCTTATTTTGTCATGAATTATTTTCTCTGTTCCTCTCTTTTTAAAGTTTTCTTTGGACATATTTTCTTGGACTATATCTTAAACTTTTGTATTTATTATATGTATGCACGCACATGCGTAGATGACATAGATATAGATATGGGGTTGCAAAAGGTGACAGTCACAGGATTGGCTAACCAAAAGAAGGTTCTGAAGACTATTCGTAAGACAGGAAGAAGGGCTGAGCTCTGGCAATTACCTTACAATCCGCAGCATCATAGCTATACTGACCATTACTACAACCAACACCAAGTTAACGGTCCACTTACTTACCATGCTCCTCAGCCTTCCTCTTCTTACAATTACTACAAGCATGGATATGATAGCAACGATCATGGTTATTATCATCATCCTGTGCATTCCTCCATATCTTTAACCACCAGACAGGAGCAGTTTTCAGCGATGAAAACCCTCATGGTTGTTCTATAATGTGAACAACGTAGTATATATTATTCTTACTATATATGTACTTATGCTGCTTTGTTTTTCATGTACTAATTTCCTTTTCATTTTATGTTTTGTTAAACCTTGTTCTCGTGAAGCTATAAAATATAGACAAGAAATGCCTTTTTTCCTTATCATTTTGCAACTTATTAATTGTTTTATTCTGATTTGTGCCCTAGGCATGGTATTGTCTGCTGAGAAAACCGAGCTCCATTGATCTTTTCTTTTTACTAAACTAAATTGCCACCGATTGCAATTTAAAACTCTGATCTACATTAATATCATTCGGATAGGATTAGGATGTACTCCTCCATAAACTCTAATAAATCTTCTCCAAAGAAGAGATGCCTTGGAATGTTTTAGAAAGGGGATAATATTCTCATATTCGCACCCAACTTATTCGCTATTACCCTTTCTCAGTTGTGTCCCTAACCTACATATTTAAGCAATTGGGTCCAAAAAGTATCTAGGAATTATCAATCTGATCCTTTCATCCTCAAATATAATTTGAAGTTATCTTTAGGTGTGGACTTAAATGAGAAAATGCTTAAACAAATTTTTTATGGACAAATCCAATTGAGAATTCTGGGACCAGTTGGTTGAAAATTATAACTAGGTTGGGGACAAAATTTGGAAAACAATTAGAGATAGGGGACTAATATTATGTTACCCAAGAACCTCATAAAAATTAGGGATGAAAACGTCATCACTCAACAGATATCAGGAATACTCCTATCTAATTGAGATTGAGATGGGTTTTAACCCAGTTTGACTAGGATCCAACCTATTGTGGATATATATAACTTCTCTCATTTTTATTTTTAAGCATACAAATGTGTGGTTTTGCCCATTTAATACCCAAATTGTTTTTTATATATTTCCTTATAAATATTCTAAGAATTTTTGTGATTAATAGTTTTCAATTTTTTATTTCCTTAATATTATGAAAAAATATATGGTTTTTAAAAATTAATTTTCAAAATTCTTTAAACTTTTCAAATATTTTTCTTAAATAAGAAGTTTCCATAACTTTTTTATTATTATTATTCCTTAAATTAATTTCATGCACTGTTAAAAAAAGCATTACATAGTGTCGTTTTAAACGGCATTGTGTATCTTCTTCCATATGAACGTAGAGACAAAGAAGAAGGATTTTGAATGTTTTTTCCGCCTCTCTCTCTCTCCCCCGCTTGCACAAACCTGACAAAACACATACTCATATGCCCATGCCACCATAATAAGAAAGAAAGACGACCCATACCCCGGTCACCATGTCCTGCACTCACCACGCCCTGCATTTGGACAAGGTATGGTGACTCTCTCCCTTGGCCTCCTACAAATACAGGGGGAGATTTGAGAGAAAGGGGGGAGAAAAATTGTTCTGGGAGAATAGTATAGAGAGAAGGAAATAGAAAGACAGTTTGAGAAAGGGCTGGGGAATTGTTTGTGGGAAATAAGGATAAAGTAAAGACAAAGAGGAGACTAAAAGAAGAACAAAAGGAAACATAAGAAAATAGAGGAGAAGAACATAAGGAAAATACGCAGAGAAGAAGAAGAACCGACCACCAAAGAAGCAACTCTCCAGTCAGCAACCACCAACAGCACCGCCACAAAGCCACCGCATGTCCGCCCCTTTTCCTTCTTCCTCCTTCTCCTCTTCATCTTCGATGGTTTCCTTCATTATTCATTGAGTGAATTAATTTTCTCTTCATTGTTAACGTGAGAGTACTCTACTGTTCATTGGGCTGGACAAGTCCGACCCGGCCCAATCCAATTTTTTTTATTATAAAAATCTTTTTATTGTTTTTTTATTTTCCCGCGTATTTTTCTACCTATTTGATTATTATCGGTTTATATTTTTATATCATAAAGATACAAATTCAATATTCAAATACTCGATTTTCATTGAAACATCGCAAAAAATTATAAACAATAATAAAAATATATTGTTTTCATGCATACGACGAAGTCTTTCAAAAAAAATAATCATATTGTATTTTCATACATCAAAAATTCAAAAATATATTTTAGCATGCATTTCGGCTTTCATAACTAGTTCATTAAAGTCATGAGAACTAGGCGAATATTTAAAAAATTCCAAAAAAATCAATTTGTTTTCTTTCAATATTAAGGATTACGAGCTCATACGTAAAAAGAATCCCTGATATTAAAAAGCTAGTTTTTTTTTTATTGATTTTAGAATGATTATGTTTGACCCAATAAGATAATGATCTTCTTATTGAGAATGACCTTTTTAAAACCATAGACGGACCAACAATTAGACCTTAACATATATCTCCTTGCTGATATCTTCCCTTTACGCAACCAATCCCTGTGTCCGATCTCTGAGACCAGTTAGGGTTCCTAGTGACCAAAATACTAGGTGACGACTCTTATTCCCTCTTTCCACTGATAAAAGATAAGAATTCATTGTCTTTTCTATTTTTCCAATTACCTAGACAAACCTATCAGAGTGGAAGACCCGTCACGACGCCGCATACGTGCAACAATTTCATTTGGTCATTGAATCTTTGTAAAGGTATGATAATGGGTATTCACGGGTTAGGTTTTTGTATTATCTATACTTGAATTCAAACCCAAAACATTATCAATATCTGACTCAAAACTTGACGAGTGTAAATTTTGAATATCAAAATCTAATGCAATTAATCAGGTTTTAGTTATTGATTCAGATACTTATATGTTACCTAAATGATACAGTAAGGTTTGTGGAAACTAAAAATTTTAATAATCTACATGAGGGTTTGTTACATTCAGACTATTTGAATGACTTAACACATGTTTTTATAAACTAGTATTGAAATAGGACTAAGTTTAAAATGATGTGTGGTCATGCTATATTAGAATAGTGACTTTAAACAAAGATAACAAGTTTACAGTTGGTTGAGGTCAACTTTTTATAAGAGATTTTAAAAGTGGTTTTTTTTTTTTTTTAGGAAGCTATTCTGTCATTTATTAGACTACTAGATCTTTTAAAATTTGGCTTAAAAGTTGCTATTTAGGTCTAATTATTTTTTGATTGGTTAGGTTTTTTGGTTAAAAAATAAATAAATATTTTTTTTAAAATCACGATTGAACTGAAATAGAAATCAGTTCAAGCCAACTAGTTTTGGTTTGGTATGTTTTGCTCTTTCTGAGTTTTTATGGGATTTTATTGAATTTTTATAGGTTTTTTTCTAACTTCTTTGTTTAGTTTCATGGGTTTTTTTAAAAAAATTTATATATCTAGCTAATTTGAGCCCAAGTTTATTAACAATGCATTCAAGGAGAAAAGTGAATCCAATAATTTTATTGAAAGTAAAAAACTCACTACCAATCAATAAATCATCTGCGCGCAACAATTATTTATTGAACTATGCTGGATTGGTTTGGTTTTTTTTTTTTTTTTGAATTGACAATCACCACACACACACACACATGGACAAAAGATCTGTAGCCATTGATTAACTTTAAGCGTCAAATACATGGACAAAAGATCTGAAATTCTTTGAACAGAAAAGCTGGAATTTATGCAGTGACAGTGATAGAAAATCAAGCAATTATGCACAATTATCCTATTTGCAGTCAGTGCATCTAATTCCGATTGCTTTTTTTATTTTATTTTATCCTTAATCAATTATTCTTTTTTTTTTTTCAATTTCATTCTATTCACATAATTTTAACAGGGTTTGGTTTGCTTGTGGTGCTGTATTCATGATATAAGAAAAATACCATGGCATTAAATTGATCATTAATTTTATAAAACTTAATTTAATTTTATCAATTCAAAAAAATATACACAGTGCCGACTAAGTTTCACACAAACAAAAAAATCCTTTTTTTCTTTTTTATTGTTTATGAAGAATGGAAAATTATAGTTTATTCCCAAAGTTTTTTTTTCATTTTTAGTCCCTATATATGTTTTCTAAGGTTTCATGTTAGGATTTCAATAGTTATTATAATTTGAAAGGAAAGAGAAAGTTAAAAAAAAAAAGTAAATATAAAATATTTGACCATCCATATTTTGACAGTAAAAAAAAAACTGATTTTATTAGTAACATAACACGCCTAGTAGCTGTATAGCGTCTGTTTATAAGTGCTGATTAGTTACAACTATCATTTCTATTAATGGTTATAAAATATTAAATCAAAGTGTTCTATTTTTTAAATATTTTTATCTTTTCTAGATATATTTTTTAAAAAAATTACGACAATAAAAAAATGACTCTTGAATGCTACATGGTATGGTCCCAGAATTGGACCGTGCAAAGATTTCTTGGTCCCACAAATATTTCTGATCGATTAACTTTACTAGTAATTTAGCATTTGCTTGGCTGCTTTTGAATTTTTTTCCCTGACTTTAGCAAATTTTAATTCGAAATTAAATTAGTTAAGGAGTTGATCGTTTAACTTTTTTAAAAACATTATTTAAACTAAGAATCAAATCTTGATAGCTTCTCTGTTTTAAATAAAAATGCTTTGTCAACACACTATCTTAACACATTTGATAGAAATTGATTTTAATATTATATATTTATATCTGTATATATTGTTTAAACCAAGAAAAAATGTTTAAATTACGGCGACTTGGGATACGTAAAGGAATTTTTGACTATCCTGTTGCACAAAAAGTTATTTTTAAATTAATTTTTTAAAGTGTTGATAACTAGAAGTAGTAGTGTCTAGAGTTAAAATTCTACTTTTCACTATTTAAAAGGCCTTGTTCGGCCACTAGCTAGCACTCGGCCAGCACCCGTGCAGCGCCTCGTCAACATCCCAGGAAGACAACAAGCGTGCCTGCCTGCACTCACTTTCGGGCCTAAAGGCCCAGGGATTTTTTTTTTTAATCAAAATCTTTAAACATTTAGATAATTCATATAATATTACAATACTTAAAAAGGAACGTATTGCAATTATAATAAAAGTTAAACGCGGCAGAGAAATCACGGTAAAAAGGAACGTATTGCAATTATAATAAATTTTTTTACTATCTTTTTTTTTCTTTTCAAATTAAGCATTTGATAAATTTCTTGGGTCTAGATTGGCCATACTAAAATACTTTAGATTTAGCATAATTACTAGATCCAAGTCTCTTGAATCTGACATGATTGTCAGATCCGGTATCTATAAAAAATTAAAAATAATTATTTAGAATTTTTGTTTAAGATACTTCAAGAATACTTTAAATTTTTTTATAAAAAAAAATGCATTAGAATTTTTGTTTAAAATACTTTAAGGATAATTTAAATATTTTTTTATATTTTTTTTAAATACATCTAAATTTTATTTGATAGAAAAGTAAGAAATTCTAAAATATATATGATTTTGATAATTTTTAATTTAAAATAACAATACTTCTTAAAAAAAAACAGGTTTTCGTAATTAAAAAAAAAGAAACACATTAATAAAAAAAAATGAAGTTTTGATTAGATACATTGTTCACTCTTTATTTTAAATCAATACAATATTTCTAATTTCTATTGTAGTTTTCTTTATTTTTTATTCAATAAACTTTATTGCTATTAGAAAAGATATGTTTTTCAAATTAAAAAAATATATTATGAAAAGAGAATTTTAACAAAAAATATATTTTTCCAGAGAATTCAAATAACTATCTTTATTAAAAATATTCATTTTTATTTTTATACAATTAAATAAACAAATAAAAAGCAATCATGTTACTAGGTTAAATATTTACACTTGCATTTATTTTTTTGTTTTTTACAACAAAAAAAACCCAACTGTTGTAGCCTTTAATTAGATTAACCATTCTTTATGTGATTTATTAATTCAAATATTTTTAATTTGTTTTTTTTTTTAATACAAACATCATCATTTCAATTTTCAATTTAAAATTTTTATGCTATCAAAACACATGTTCAGAGGTCTGACTTGTCATCCAATGGAGTCGATGAGATTAGTCCAACAAACATGCACTTCATGGAACAAGCTAGCCAGCTGACACAGGAGCCAAAGAGGAATGAAACTTCACTTTTGAGAGTAGTTTTTGTTACAATGTTTTGATCGTGGTAACAGTGTTTTTTAAAATATTTTTATTCAAGGATATATTAAAACAATTTATTTATTTATATTTTTAAAAATTTATTTTTAATATTAACATATTAAAACAATCTAAAATTATTAAAAAATTATTAAAAAATTTAAAAAATAAAAAAATCTAATAATACCTTTTAAACACAAAAACAAAGACTTTGCAAGTACAATCTGAATTAATAAACAAACCATCAAAGCAAATTGTACTTGGAAAATAAATTTAGTTGCACCAACTAGTATATATTTGCATCACTAAATTTTAGTCATGAATAAGAAAAATAAATAAATAATAGTGTTAGAGTTTTTGACCACTTGACTTGTGATGCGCATCAATTACAATAAAAAATAAAAAATAAAAATTGACAACCAACCACGTAATTTCTGACCATATGACATCACAAATGTTTTTCAAAAACAATAAGAACGTCTTAAAAATACATCTGAATTTTATTTAATAGAAAATTTAAAACATACTCTAAATTCTTGCAAATGAACCTCAACACGAAATACACAAGGAAGAAGAAGCTCAAACCAATGAGACAAGTGCCGATGGCAAGCCCCAATGAAGATTTTAGAACTGTATACGTGCCTGTGATGAATGCGATAATCATTGTACCCATGCCAATCATGGTCAACAACGTGGCAACCCCAAATAATTTCTCAGTGGTTCCTACATCATCTATCTCTTTATTCTTTACCATTTCCAAACTTTTAATCAGTGAAATAAAAAAGTGGATAAAAACAGCTAAAATAGAGAGCACCAACAACATCGTATCTGATACGACAAATACTATAAAAGCGGCTTTTTTAACAAGAATTGCAGTGCCTCAGTCGCTCTTGTAACCGCCAGATAGGATGAATGCTGCTGCAAATGTTACCGTTACTATTAACGCCGCAACAACTAGTTGAGACTCTCTTGTTTTACTCAAAGCATCCTTTAACTCTTTCTTTCTCTCAACATTCTCTATTCTCAAAACTCGACTGCCAAAGCGGTCCACTACGAGCATCTTCAAGGGATTCTAAGATCTCTTTCTGCAAAATATTTAGGGTAAAATATCGTAGATTTCCATCATTTTTGGCTATTTATCAAATATCATAAATCAACTTCCGGACCTTTGTTTTTGTTTCCGCAACAAGTTTGTTTGCAATCAAATCCTTTCTGTTACTGTATATATTAGGAGGTAACAAAAACTAATTTGGTTGAAATTAAACCGCATGCTTTTATTTCCTAAGATTAATTTTATATTAGATTTCCTAAGATTATGTTAAGTTTCTCTTAGATTTTTCAACTTTAATTCTCAGATTTTTAAAATTTTAATTAATTGTATTTTTTTTCATTCATTTGTAATACTTTTGTTTTTTATTGAATAATATATGTTTTTATAAAACAGTTACATGCGATTCATATGCATAATCTGTTATTGTAGATGAAGAACTTAACAAAATCAATAAAATGACTTCATTCCAAATAAAAAAGATTATTAAGTTATTCGGATTACGTTATTTTTATATTTAGTAATATGATATAGATAATTTTTAAAAGTATTTTTTATTGTAAAATATTTAAAAATAATTTTTTTATATTTTATTTTATTTTTAATATCAGCTTATCAAAATTACAAAAAAATAAATAAAAAATTTAATTTTTTTAAATAAAACACATTTTTAAAACAAAACAAAAATAGAAGATACTCCTAAGATGATACAGAACTGAGCCCAACTGAACATAAGTTATATGGACCCATTTGGTGACCAGTTACTTTAATTTTATTTTTCATGGATGCATTAATTATCACAACAGTTAATTCATAGAGGATTGATTACCTCTATCTCTCCAAAATCTCCGAAATATATGTCCTTGACGCTTAGCTTTCGCTTATTAATACCATATATCTCCTTTTCATCTAAAAAATGTTTCCATTGCTTTTGCTCGTGCGCTAAAGCAGCAATTAGATGGAAGGGCGTGTTTCCTTTCTCATCCTTCTTCGTTCCAAGTCTTACAAGTAATGGAATATTCTCCAGACATTGGACGAATACTTTGCTATCTTTACTGGCCATAGCATAGTGAAGGGCATTCCAACCTCTGTTATCAACTAGCTCACAACAAGCTGGGCATCGAGAAACAAGCTCTTTCATTGCCTTCACACGTCCTCGAATGGCAGCAATGTGAAGAGTTGCTCTCTTCTTTTCTGTTTCAGCAATGTAGGCAGCGGACGCATCACATTCTAGTAATACTTTCACTATACGAAGAGACCAGAAATAAAAGGCAGCGTAGTGAAGTGGTGACCAGTCGTTCTCATCGGTTGTTTTCGTCAACTTCTTTTCTTTTTCTAACAATTTTATTGCTGTCACTGAAACCAACAAAACAAGGAATAAAAGTTCTCCTTCATGAACAACAGAGATTTCACTTATGCCCCGTTTTATAATTTCTTTTAGAAAAGTGATTTCTTGAAAAATAATTTTCAGAAAAATGAATTATTTTTCAATGTTTGGTAGTATCATGAAAAATAAGTTGTAAAATATTTTCTAATATTTGATTATATCATTGAAAATGAGTTGGAAAACAAATTATTAATATATTTTTTTCATGTTTATTAAAATAATGAAGAGCAAATCTTACTAATGAAAAAGTTGAATACGAATAAAATTGAAAAAAATATATAATTTCATAAATGATTTCAAATAAAATAAATAACAATCAAAATAATAAAGATTAAATCTAACTGATAAAAAAGTTAGAAAATAATAAAATTAAAAAAATTATAATTTCATAAATTATTTCAAATAAAATAAATAACAATAAAAAAATAAGGACTAAATCTTATAGATAAAAAAAATCAATTAATGATAAGAGAAAAACAAATAACAATGATAAAAATGAGGATCAAAGTTGATATAAAAATCAAATTAAATCAAATTCTAAGGGATGAAATTGTCACCTGAGAAGACTTAGTCTTCAGCTATTTACGTTTTCTGTTAGCAATAATCCCTGAATATCAGGGTGTTGATCTGGTCCTTGGCCATATCCCATGTTCTTTGTTTTTCTGTTATTTCAGTTAGTTGATTCCTTCTGTATGGCTATATATAAAGCCACCAATGATGCTTAATAAATTATTCATTTTCATAACATCAGTAAATCGAGTTTATCATTTGGTATCAGAGCACACGGTTATTCTCTTTAGCAGCAGCTAGAAACCTGTGTCAAGTTTTTTTTTAGCCACAGCTAAAATGACTAGTGAAGGGAGTTTTGTTCAACCAGCAATCTCTCGGTTTGTTGGGCACTACGATCATTGGAGCATGTTGATGGAGAATTTTCTCCGCTCCAAAGAATACTGGAATGTAGTTGAAGCTGGAATATCTGCTGCAGCAGATAATGGTGATCTCACAGATGAACAAAGGAAGGAGGTGGCAGATCAGAGGTTGAAGGACTTACGAGCCAAAAATTATCTCTTCCAAGCCATAGATCGTTCAATCCTTGAGATGATTTTGGATAAAGAGACTTCAAAAGGAATATGGGATTCCATGAAGAAGAAGTTTCAAGGCAATGCTAGAGTCAAACGAGCACAATTACAAGCCCTACGCAAAGACTTTGAAACTCTTCACATAAAGGAAGGAGAGACTGTTTCTGATTACTTTGCTCGGACCCTCACCATCACAAACAAAATGCGTTTTCATGGAGAGAAACTATCAGATGTCACAGTTATTGAAAAAATTCTGCGTTCCATGACTTCAAAGTTCAACTACGTGGTGTGTTCCATTGAAGAATCCAAAGACTTAGACACAATGTCTATTGATGAACTGCAAAGTAGCCTATTGGTTCATGCACAACGTATGCAAGGAAATATTGTTGAAGAGCAAGCATTACAGATCACTCATGACAACAATTTTGGCAGATCAAGTCGTGGTAGAAGTTCTTTCAGAGGCAGGGGACGAGGACGTGAACGACAAGGTACTGGCAAATCTCTCATTGAGTGTTTTTATTGTCATGACTTTGGACATTTCCAGTATGAATGTCCAAGGAAAGGTAGAAGAAACGAGTCACAAGTAAATTTCACTGAAGCAATTAACGATGAACCACTACTGCTTATGGCATATATTGAAATTGAGGAGACAGCGAAGTTGTGCAGTGAAGATGAGAATTTGTGCAGTGATGCACCAAATACTCTTGACGATGATGATCATACGATGGAGATGTGCAGTGAAGATGAGAATTTGTGCAGTGATGCACCAGATACTCTTGAAGATGATGATCATACGATGGAGATGTTTTTCATGGCTCCTGATTTTATTGAAGAGAGATTGGACAAGGAGCTATGCAGCTACTGTGAAGGACCAGAAATTCCTGCAGATGCAGAAACCAAGCCCATGATGGAGATGACTGACAATCACACAATGGAGATGCTTCTCATGACTCATGTCGAGAAAACACTTGATGAAACAACATGGTTTCTAGATTCAGGTTGCAGCAATCATATGTGCGGGCACAAGGAGTTCTTCTCAGAGATAGATGAGAGCTTTCGTAAGTCTGTAAAGCTAGGAAATAATTCCAGCATTGACGTGGTGGGAAAAGGCAAGATTCATCTCCAAATCAATCAAATTTCACAGATCATTACAGAGGTATTCTATATTCCTGAGCTGAAAAACAATCTTTTAAGTATTGGTCAATTACAGGAGAAAGGTCTTGGAATTGTGTTTCGCAACAATACATGCAGGGTATATCATCCAGAAAGGGGTCTCATTTTAGAGACAAGAATGTCTCTGAACAGAATGTTCATTCTGCTGGCCAAGATTCAACCTCAAAATCAACAGTGTTTTCTCACACCAACACCGGATTTAAATCATCTATGGCACTGTCGTTATGGCCATTTGAGCTTTGGAGGTCTTAAAACTTTGCAGCAGAAACAAATGGTGCATGGATTACCCCAGTTGCAGTATTCAAACTTGTTATGTGAAGATTGCATATTGGGAAAACAGCATAGGAGCTCCTTCCTGCGAGCTAGTATGTGGAGAGCAACACATCCACTACAACTCATCCATCCAGATATATGTGGGCCAATTAACCCTATCTCTAACAGTCATAAGAGATATTTGTTAACATTCATTGATGACTTTAGCCGAAAGCTGTGGGTCTTCTTCTTGGCTGAAAAATCTGATGCTTTTAAAATGTTTCAGCATTTTAAAGTGAAGGTTAAAAAGGAGACTGGAGTCAGTATCAAAGGCTTGCGAACTGATCGAGGGGGGGAGTTTACATCTACTAACTTTATTAAGTTTTGCACAGCTAATGGGATACATCGCCAACTCACAGCAAGTTACACTCCTCAGCAGAACGGAGTGGCCGAAAGAAAAAATTGAACAATCATGAATATGGTTCGAAGTTTGCTCACCAGTAGAAGAGTTTCAAAAACCTTTTGGCCTGAAGCTGTCAATTGGGCAGCACACATACTCAATAGAAGTCCCACACTGGCGATTCGAAATAAAACACTAGAAGAATCATGGAGTGGTATTAAACCTTCTGTCACTCATTTTCGTGTGTTTGGATGCCTTTCTTATGCTCATGTTCCAGATAACAAACACACTAAACTGGACAACAAAAGTGTTAAATGTGTTCTGCTTGGAATCAGTGAAGAGTCCAAAGCTTATCGCTTGTATGATCCACTCTCTCAAAAGGTGATTGTCAGTCGTGATGTTGTTTTCAATGAAGAAGAAAGTTGGCCGTGGGATGATACTCATACTAAGGCCATACAAGCCTCCCTTGATTGGAATGATGCAGACAGCAACAATAATATTCAAGATGAAACACTGGATTATAATGCAGGCGAAGCTACTCCTGCTCCTACTCATGAAGAAGACAATGGATTCTTTGATTATGCTGATAATCAAAATGACTTTCATGACGTTGCAGATAATCATGATGCAAGTCATGATGTGGCAGATAATCCTGATGCAAGTCATCAAGGAAATTTGGAGCATCCAGTAGCTGAAGAACAAACATTTGCTGATTCTGTTTCACGTGGTGGAAATCATCCAGTAGCTGAAGAGCAAACATTTGCTGATTCTGTTTCACGTGGTGGAAATCGTCCTCGTCAACCACCAATATGGATGCGTGATTATGACAGTGGAGATGTTTATTCTGATGACAATCAAGGTAACTTTGCTTTATTTGTTGATGAAGATCCTTTGTCCTATGAGAATGCAGCTCGAAGTGCAAAATGGAGAGATGCCATGGATTATGAAATTGCAGCAATTCGGAAGAATCATACATGGGATATCACTGATCTTCCTCACGGTGCAAAAACAGTTTGGGTCAAATGGGTATACAAGACTAAGCTTAATGAACGTGGAGAAGTTGATAAGTACAAAGCCCGCCTCGTCGCCAAAGGATATACACAACAATATGGGGTGGATTACAGGGAGGTTTTTGCACCTGTGGCTCGCATGGATACTATACGGTTAATTCTTGCACTAGCAGCACAGAAGGGGTGGTCATTGTTTCAACTCGATGTTAAGTCTGCATTCCTTCATGGTGAGTTGAATGAGGAAGTGTACATTGAACAACCTCCGGGTTATGTGATAAAAGGAGCAGAAAAGAAGGTGTGTCGCTTGAGGAGAGCTTTGTACGGTTTGAAGCAAGCTCCACGGGCATGGTATAGCAGGATTGAATCTTATTTCTTAAAGGAAGGGTTTGAGAAATGTTCGTATGAACATACTCTCTTCTTAAAGAAAACTGAAGAAGGTACTCTCTTAATTGTGTGTCTTTATGTAGATGATCTCATATTTACCGGAAACAATGAGATGATGTTTAATTCATTTAAACAATCCATGATGAAAGAATTTGATATGACCGATCTTGGTCGAATGAGATATTTTCTGGGTTTAGAGGTATTTCAACGAGCTGATGGAATTTTTATATGTCAAAGAAAGTATACCCAGGAGGTGTTGCAACGGTTCAACATGGCTGATTGTAATGGTGTATTTAATCCCATTATTCCAGGATTCAAGCTGGTCAAAGAATCCACCAGCACAGCAGTTAATAATACTCTATACATGCAGATAATAGGAAGCTTGATGTATCTCACATCTACTAGACCAGATATTATGTTCGTGGTTAATATGCTTAGCAGACACCTGACTCATCCTACAGAAATTCATCTGCAAGCAGTAAAAAGAGTGCTTAGGTATATCAAAGGCACACTTGCGTATGGAATATTTTATAAGCACGAAGGCAATGAAGAACTTCTCGGTTACACCGACAGTGACTATGCAGGAGACTTAGAGGATCGGAAAAGCACTTCAGGTTTTCTATTCCTGTTAAGCTCTGGAGCTATATCATGGTCCTCAAAGAAACAACCGGTAGTCACTCTTTCCACAACTGAAGCTGAATTCATTGCTGCTGCATCATGTGCTTGTCAGGCAGTATGGTTACGAAGAATGTTAGAAAAATTGAATCAGAACTCCAAGGGAGCAACAGTAATGTATTGTGACAATAGCTCTGCCATTAAACTCTCAAAAAATCCTGTCATGCACGGTCGAAGCAAACATATTGATGTTCGTTTTCATTTCCTTCGTGATCTAACTCGAGATGGGGTTGTGACGTTGCTGCATTGTTATTCTCAAGAACAATTGGCCGATATTATGACTAAACCTTTAACACGAGCAGCCTTTGAGAAATTGCGCATGTTGATGGGTGTTTGTCAAAATCCAGGTATAAACTGAAGAAGATTCGTCAGTTTAAGGGAGGGAAATGTCACCTGAGAAGACTTAGTCTTCAGCTATTTACGTTTTCTGTTAGCAATAATCCCTGAATATCAGGGTGTTGATCTGGTCCTTGGCCATATCCCATGTTCTTTGTTTTTCTGTTATTTCAGTGAGTTGATTCCTTCTGTATGGCTATATATAAAGCCACCAATGATGCTTAATAAATTATTCATTTTCATAACATCAGTAAATCGAGTTTATCAGGAATTTGAAAAAAAATATTCAAAATAGAATATACAGCAATAAAAAGTTTGAGGACCAAATTTGATGTAATTAGTAAATAACATGATATTTCTAAATTTTTCACAACTTCTGAAAAGTGTTTCTCACTCAAAATAGAAGGAAATCACTTTCTTAAAAACTAAGTTAAATTTTTCTTTAATTGAAAAATATTTTTTGTTGATCAATTTTTTTAATGATAAATAAATACAAAAAAAAATTTTAATTTTTTTTAAAAAAACTACTTTTCATTAAACAAATATATGTAACCATATATCCAATACTTAAACTCACAAACTTTTTTTTTTAAAAAAAAAAAGCTAATTATGAACAGTGGCGGAGCTAGGATTTTTTAACTGAGGGGGCAAATTACTAACAAATATTTAATATTATATGTTATACTTACATGTGTTATATATAAAAATTAATTTGAAATATATATACCAACTCAAGTTAAACAAAATTAATTTAAGAATACTTTTAAAATAAAAAAACTTACATTATAATTGTTCGATCTCTTCGAGATTTAATATTTTAAAAATGTTTCATAATGATTTTATTTTTAATCTCATTAAAAATATCTTTCTCAATATATACAACAAATTTTCATTTATTTATTTCTAAATTTTTCAAGGATTAGAAAAGTGTTTGGCAACAATTTTATGCTGACATATTGTACATAACATCTAAAATCATAGCTTAAAAGGACTGTCACAAATTAATGTTGTTTTTGCTAGCTTGTTGTTTTGTACAAGTAGATTAAACATAAATATTAAATATATTTTTTAATTTATTTATTATATTCTTAATTTTTTTAGTTGTCATGTACTTCATTTTTAATCATTAGTAAATTTTTTATCATTATTTTTCAAATGAAATTCATAATAAAATACTTATCAATTCATCAAAATTCATTTCATTTTATATGTATTAGCATATAATATTATCTATACATATTAATTCAACAAACCTATAAATTATAATAAACCCTAATATTTTCAATAACTAATTATAAAGAAATAAAATTAAAATTATATAACGAAACAAATAGAAAAGTAACACAGCTTTATATTAGTTTTGATTAACTCTTTTTTTATTATATTATGTTTAATTTAGCTGTTAATTCTCTATATTTTATTTAATTTGAATGTTAATTTATCTACTATTAATTTATATAAATCATTTAAAAAAGTAACAGTGTTATACTATGAAATAATTAAAGTGGAATTGATAGTAGCATTGTTGAATCGGACTATCAAAAAAAGGACCAAGAGCATTCATCCTTGTGCTTTTACCTTGCCATCAAATGCTTCTCTTGCTGTGGAGGGTTGCTAATTAGGAGGGGGAGGGGGCAATTGCCCCCTCTTGCCCCTACGTGGCTCCGCCACTGATTATGAAGCAAACACGGATATATAAAATCAAATATACGTGGCTTTTAAATTATAGTTTACGATATTATATATAAATTATTTAATTCTCCAGACTTGAGCGGAAAATCCTACCAGAATATCCCATCATGATTGCCGCATGTAGAGCAGTTCTACCATTAGGGCCGCCATAGTCCACTGAAATGCAATTAGTTAGGATTTCATCGATCACCTTTTCTCGTTCTTGACCCCTACCGGAAGCAGCTGCAATATAAAGTGGAGTTTCTCCATGAACATTGGCGGAATATGAAAACTCAGGGTCCTCTTTTGTCAATATTTCCACCACATGGCTCCGCCTATTTCGAGCAGCCTCGTGCAACGCCGTATCTTGCTCTTCAGTGGTCATCCTCAGCATCTTTTTTGCTTCTGTTACTCCGTGATAGAAATAGAAATGTTTTGCCTGCTTTCATTCATTTTACAGCTGATATATATACAAGAATGTGGAGAGTCTTTCGGTTACAATTTTGCTAACCCAATCAGCCGAGTATCTCCTAAAATACAAATGCTATAAATGAAAGATTTATTTACATATTCTAATACACCCCCGTAGTCGAAACTGGAGGTGGTCGAATGTTGAGACTATTTCTAAAATCATCAAATAGTTGCAGCGGAAGTCCCTTGATGAAGATGTCAGCAATATGATAACGTGAAGGGACGTGGAGAACTCGAACTTGACCACGAGCGACTTTCTCTCTTACAAAATGTATATCCATCTCAATATGCTTAGTGCGTTGATGGTGAACTGGGTTATCGGACAAATACACTGCACTGACATTATCACAATATACTAAAGTGGCTTACGGAAGAGGACAATGTAGCTCTAAGAGTAAGTTTCAAATCCAACAACATTCAGAAACTACATTAGCTACCCCACGATACTCAGCCTTAGCGCTAGACCTGGACAAGGTCGGCTGTCTTTTTGCAGACCAAGAGATTAAGTTGTCCCCAAGATATACACAATAACCCGAAGTCGACCGTCTGGTGTCTGGACATCCACCCCAGTCTGCGTCAGTATAGGAAATGAGTTTATGAACTGAAGAGTGATAAAGGTGGAGACCAAAGTCGACAGTACCCTTAATGTAGCGAATGATACGCTTTAAAGCAAACATGTGTTGTGTCCTGGGGTCATGCATAAACAAACAAATTTGTTGAACAACATAAGAAATATCTGGTCTTGTAAATATCAGGTACTGTAAGGCGCCAGCAAGACTACAATACTCAGTTGGATCATGATAAGGATTTCCTGAAGAGATAATAAGTTTTGCTTTTGTGTCCACCGGTGTAGGAGATGGGATAGAAGAAGACATACCAGCCCGCTCAATGATTTCCTCGGCATATTTCTTTTGGGAAAGAAAAAGACCTCCTAAATGTCTTGTAACAGAGATGCCCAAAAAATAACTTAGGGGACCCAAATCTTTCATAGCAAACTCAGAACCAAGCTTAGACATGATGGATTGACGAAGAGCAGCTGAAGATGCAGTAAGAATAATGTCATCCACGTAAAGAAGAATATATGCCATATCGTTGCCTTGACGATAAATGAATAAAGAATGATCTGAAATACTGTGAGAGAAACCCAATGTAGCCACATAATCCGCAAAACTTTGGTACCAAGCACGAGGGGCTTGCTTAAGCCCATAAAGGGACTTCTTAAGCAAGCAAACATAATCTGGGTGTTCTGAACTTCGGAAGCCAGGAGGTTGATGCATATAAACTGTTTCCTCGAGATTCCCATGCAAAAAAGCATTCTTTACATCCAACTTATGAAGACACCAAGATTTAGATAAATCAATACTTAGTACCGTTTGAATAGTGGCCGGTTTGACCACCGGACTAAAGGTCTCACCACAATCGATACCCGTTTGCTAACCTGCACCATCACCGACAAGGCGAGCTTTATATTGCTCAAAGGAACCATCAGATTTCTTCTTATGCCTGAAAATCCACAAACTTCGAATGATATTAGCATTAAATGGATAGGGTACCAAGTCCCATGTCTTATTTTCAATAAGAGCATCATATTCGTCTTTCATGGCCATTTTCCAATTATGATCATGGAATGCATTAAGGGGATTTGTGGGCAATGGAGAAATGGAGTTATTGGATGAGGTATGAAGATTAAGGAATTTGCGGGGCTTAAAAATACCATGTTGGGATCTTGTTGTCATTTGTGCAGAGTGAGGTGGACGGTCAAGTGGAATGGCTTGGGCTGTGTCCATTGGAGGAGGTGGACTGTGTGAATTTGGTTGATCGGTGGGAGAAGGAGATATGGGCCGTGGTGAGGAGTTGGATGGGCTGGGCAACATCCGGTTAGGGGAAGCGGATTGGTGCGGGGAGAGGTCCCTAACTGGAGAAGTAAGAATTGGGGTGATGAGTGGTGTTTGTTGGGCCTGTATAGGAGGTGTAGTTTGGGCGGGTGGATCAACGAGTGGGATGGAATAGACTTGGGCTTCAAATGGATTTGGTTGATCAGGTGAGTGAAGGAGAGGTGTAATTCCTGCATCCAAAAAATCATAAGTAGGAGATCGAGGAGCATGTAATTTAGAAAAGGGAAATGTATGTTCATCAAAAGTCACATGCCTTGAAATAAGTATTTTACGACTCGATAAATCATAACACTTGTAACCTCTATGATTAAATGAATACCCCAAAAAAACACATGGTGTTGACCGAGCTTGCAATTTATTTCTAAAAGTAGACGGAAGAAGAGGATAGCATAAACACCCAAAAACTCGAAGGTGAGAGTAGGACGGGTTTTTTTTATAGAGATTTTTTGTGGGTGGTTGGAAAGCAAGCTTTTTGTTGGGGAGTATGTTAAGAAGATAGGTGGCCATTTGAAGTGCATGATGCCAAAAGAAGGATGGTAGAGGGGCATGAGCGAGGAGAGTGCGGATGATATTATTGATGGTACGAATTTTTCTCTCGGCTTTTCCATTTTAAGGAGATGTATGAGGGCAAAAGAATTGAAAAGTCATTCCATTTAATTGACAAAATTTGTGAAATGGTCCATTATCATACTCCTCGCCATTGTCACATTGGAAACATTTGATTTCCCTTTCAAATTATGCCTTAACATAAGTATGAAATGATAGAAAAATGGAATGCACTTGAGATTTAGTGGCAATTGGAGAGGTCCATAGAAAATTCATGAAATCATCAAGAAACAAAACATAATAGCGATGACTGATCCAACATAAATCTTGGTAAATGTGTAAATAAATCTTTCATTTGTTACAGGAGATCCAACATTTGACAACTGATCCGAGAGGGACTTAAGATGTTGATAGTAGGATGAGGCATCTGCAAAATGCTCCATTTGAACCTTTGAAAATTCTTGTTCTAGATAGAGAGCCCTAGAGTTTTTATTGTCCGAGAAAATGTCCCTCAATCTGTTCCATGCAAGTGCAACGGTGGAGTCACATTCAAGGATAGTGTTGAGAAGATCTTCAAAGATAGTGCCATAAATCCATTGTAGAACAATGGCATCAACACGGGACCAGAGGCCAGGGTCCGTGTCTTGAAGAGATGTGTCCTGCTTCATCTCTACTACTGAGGGAGGATTGATATGATCAAGAACTTGATAAGCCCTAGCATGGATTTTAAATAGCTTCGACCACGTAATGTATTGACCCTTTTCAATGTCTAAGGTGACTTTGATGAAGGTGTTGATGTTGGATACTGCAAGAGCAGGATGAGAGGGATTAGGTCTGGGAGGTTGTCTGGGAGGAGGAGGAGAAGAGGGGGAGTTTGCTGGGTCGGATGTGTACTCTGTCATGGTGTTTTTGGTGAGGAAGTTTTGAGATGGGAAATGGGAGATGGTAGAAAGATAGAGCGGCTGGAACGACAACTAGGGTTAGAAGGAGAAGATAACCTAGATGCGCTCTGATACCATGATAGAAATAGAAATGTTTTGCCTGCTTTCATTCATTTGAAGAGTCTTTCGGCTACAATTTTGCTAACCCAATCAGCCGAGTATCTCTTAAAATACAAATGCTATAAATGAAAGATTTATTTACATATTCTAATACTCCGCTCTTTGGATCTGTAGGTAGAGCTTTGGCACGGTCAATGAGGACTCTTACCACATTGGAATGGCCATATCTTGCTGCCAAATGGAGTGGGATTTCAGCTTTCTTATTGGCTTGGAATAACAGAGGTGGACACATTTCAAGAATTATATCTACAAAATCAGTGGATTCCGGTTCCCTACTTTGGTTTCCTAAGTAGACATGAAGAATGGTGTTCTCGTCTGGAGTCAATAACTGATTGAGGCAGGTTTGATAATTCTCAAAGGGATCGATATTGCCTTCTTCCGCAGCTTTGTACAAGACAGGATCCATATAGGGATCGATGCTATTCATTTTCTCAGAAGAATCCATTTTGTAGCTTAGAGAACTGACTAAATGAAATGTAAGCAAATAAAGGGGAGGAGAAATCACTATGGCTCAAAGGTAAGAGGTTACACTCCTCAACTGATCACAAGCTGCTGATTTATTTGGTCTGTTGCTTCTCTGGAGATGGACAGGATATTTATTGAGGTTGGATTTTTAAATGTTATTTATTTGAAAATATATTAAAAAAATAATTATTTATTTTTTAAAATTATTTTTATATCATTACATTAAAATTATTTAAAAATACAAAAAAAAATTAATTTATAATAAAAAAAATCAAAAACATTTTTACGTTTTGAGCCAGAAGATACAAATTCAAAGACAAAGGTAATACAAGAAACAGAATCAAATCTGGCCCAACGCCAAGAGAAAGGAAATATCAACCAGCCCTTCTTGCTAGTCTACACTGTCACCACCTTAATTATACCAAGGTCGTCTATTTTCTTGTAGTTGGTATTTTGTTTTTTCAACTGTAACAATGTATTTTAATTTTGAAGTGTTTCGACTTTCGAGGTTGTACTATTACAAGTTACTATCCGGTAAGTTGCTGCATTAATTAGCTACTAGATAAAATTGCATGAGACTTGGTGAATGTTTGATATCTATGGTAATTTTTTAAATGTTTTTTTAATATATTAAAATAATATTTTTTTTATTTTTAAAATTAATATATCAAAACCATTAAAAAACACTAAAATACATATGAATTTAATTTATTTTTAAAAAATACTTTTTAAAAAAATATATAAAACCAAAAGGAATCTCTTTTCTATTGTTAGAGAATATAATTTAATTTCAAACTGAAAAAAAAAAATAAAAAAAAAACATGTATCAAGCATCTGACTTGAAGATAAGGAGATTGTGGTCAAGCTCTAACCATAAAAAAAAAAAACGAGTGGAGACAAAAAAGAAGCAAGTGGGGCAGAGAAATTGACCTCGAGGAAGACAAGCTAGGACAATCATTTTGAGTGTCTTTATGTTCAAGAGCAGCTGCAATACACGAAGAAGGGCCAAGCTACTTCAAAAATTGAACTTTCCACGAAGGTTGTCAGTCAAATTTAAATTTTAGACTTCGGATCCAAGGCAAGAATTAAAGGAACGGTTGGTATGCATCAATGTCATAAATAGGGTTAACATTAATAGTTTCTTAGTTATTTGGAGATTTTTATTTATTTGATGCTCATAATAGTTTCTTTTTAATTGTTGATATTATAATTGTTTTTTTTTAATTAAAACTCTAGGAATTTGTTTAACATTTGAACGTAATTGTTACGTTATTAAACTGATTTTCATATCACACATAATAAGTCACTTTAATATTATGCATCTAGTTGTCACATTTTTTTCTCTAATTTATATGTATCATAAATTTTTATTGCCAATTTTAAGAATTTCAATACAGTTTAAAATTTTCTAGCAGGCATCTCGAATTTTTCACGTTGGCTTCCTCGGCGCAGGCTAGGCATTCTTGAATCCGAGTTTGAGGCCTATCGGCCCCTCCTATAAACAAATTGGTGTCGATGTCCTTTTTTTATAAAATAAAAACCCCGATGTTAATCCCCGCTCTCAGGAAGGGTCGTCACGACGCCACGCTCTAGCGAGGGTGCGACAAGAACTTCAAGTCTTCAGAAACCTACCCATCAAATATAGGTGCTCAACAATATTATTTTAGTTATAAAATAATAACTTCACACTTTTCCATTTCATAAAAAAAAAATATATATATTGATCCATTATATGCACCAAAAGATAAAGACAATTCTAGTTTCATGAAGAAATATGAAAAATAACATGTAAAGTATGCACAATACTTCAACTCTTTGATAAAATTACTCTTGTTATAAAAATTACTCTATAACATATCTTAGACATAACTATCTCCATCAATCCTTCTCTGACTCTTGCTCGCATGCTTTTTGAGAATATATATTGTGATACCATATCCAAGTAGACCAATAAAATATCCTGCTCAGATATGGTAACACAATATTAATCTTAGATTTATATTTGATCTTTATAATTTGTATATTAAGCTAACCTTTTATTTTAACACTAGTATACCAAGTAAAAATAGCACGATTAAGCTCTTCATCATTACACAATAAAAGAATGAAAGCACAAAGCATATATTTAAAGATTCAACAAATAAATTGTAAACACGAATAATCTATGTGAACTTATCGCCACTTAGGCTCTAACAAGTGGATTCTATAAATATTCATTATGGGAATGCTTCTATAATTTTTATGACAAAACTTTTATCAATAAAAATCATGTAATAAAAAATCATATTTGGTTAGAGGAAGCAAGTGTGACCACATAAGAATACCTTTATTTCTAGAGGGCACAATCTCCACAATATCATCAATCTTCTACTACGACATTAAAGAAAAGTAATAAGGGATCCATTTATGATTTCTTAACATGCATCATTCACCACTATGCATATATAGGTGTTGGATTCTATCTAGGGAAGAGATTTTGTACGATATCCATCTTTCATGAAGAGTGGTATTAACATAAAAAACATTAACAAGTTCTATCATTTCATCATGACTTTAATCATGATATTAAAGAATATCATGCCCTGAAAGGAGAGATAAAAAGGTTGATATTCAAGGGATATCTCCAATAATTTATGAAGAATGAGATGTAATTTAAACAAATAAAAAAAAATCTCCATAACACATTACGAATTTGTAAGAAAATATTGGCACCAATATCTCCACTAATAACAAGCAAGTCACATCATCTAATGACTTAATTTTCTATGAAAATATATTTTTTTTCTCCATAAGATAAGTTCAGAGACTACACCCGGTCTCCATATATATAAGAAAGCCAAAGTTACTCTTAGCCATTGAAAGCTTTAGCCTTGCAAGATATCAGTTCTAAGCCACACAAAGCTAGCGCCAAGTTATACAAGAGATAAGTCCTGGAAATACAGACTAAAATAGTCTCTTCCATTCTACACACAAAAACTCTGCACACTCTGCACTCTTATACTTACTAATTTTAATATCAAATAGTTTTCTATTGTTTACAAGGGTTTTATTTTGTAAAAAAGCTCATGAACCTGCCAAGCCCAACTACAGTACCATCAACCCAGGACGGCCATGAAAAACCTAATTTTTATCTAAATGTTTTTCACAATTTAATTACCTATGCTGTTAGTGTTAAGCCAATGGTATGGAAGCCATATGCCTGTAATCTTTCTAAAAGTATTCGTTTTAGATAAGTATTCTCGCACTTTGAATGCAAAGACATTTACCGGTAGCTAATACCAATATCACCACTAAAAGAAAGAGGGCTCTCTTCCACCTTTCCTTTCTTTCACATCTTGATTCGGACTTTATAGAGGTCCATGGCCGGCCATTTCCCCTTGACCTCCCTGTCCATGGCCACTTCTTCTATCGTACCATGCCATTTCTTTTTAGCGGTCTTGTCTTAGAGAAAAAAATGTCATGGCCATGCACAGGATCAGTCAAGTTTTGTCCTTGATATGTGACTCACTCGAGTATATATTTATCTGCCTTCTTTTTCTATATCGTAAAAAGGAAACCTTTCACTAAAAGAGCTTTAAGTTATGATAGTTTGGTTTTTTCTAACAAAAACTGGCAAAACTTGTTTTGCTTTTTTTGAGTTTTTATGGGATTTTACTGACTTTTCATAGGTTTCTTAAAAACTTTTTTTTAGTTTTATGGGTTTTTTAAAAAAAAATTTATATATCTAGTTATTTTGGGCCAAGTTAATTAACAACGCATGCAAGGAGAAAAGTGAATCCACTAAAGTTATCAAAAGCAAAGTACTCTAATTCAACTACCAATCAATGTATCATATGGATTCAACAATTATTTATTGAACTATGCTGGATTGGGTTTGATTTTTTGGTGAATCATCACATACATAATATATATAAGCTTTTCCTGTTGCCATTGATTAACTTTTAGCGTCAAATACATGGACAAAAGATCTGGAATTCTTTGAACAGAAAAGCTGGAATTTATGCAGTGACAGTGATTCAAAACCAAGCTATTATGCACAATTATCCTATATGCAGTCAGTGCATCTAATTCCGACTTGCTTTTTTTTTTAATTTTTTTTATTCATAATCAATTATTAATTTTATTTTTATTATTTTCAATTTCATTTTCTTCACATAATTTTAACATGACAGTTGGGCTTGGTTTGCATGTGATGCTGTATTCATGATATAAAAAAACTATCATGGCATTAAATTCATCATCAATTTTATGAAACTTAATTTAATTTTATCAATTCAAAAAAATATATACAGTGCTGACCGAGTTTAACACAAACAAAAAAACCTTTTATTCTTTTTTATTGTTTATGAAGCATGGAAAATTATAGTTTATAATGTTTTTTTTTTCACTTGTAGTCCCTATATATGCTTTCTAAGTTTCATGTTAGGTTTCCATAGTTATTATAATTTGAAAGGAAAGAGAAGGTTAAAAAAAAAAAGTAAATATAAAATATGTGACAATTCATATTTTAACACTAAAAAAAATGGTTATAAAATATTAAATCAAACTGTTTTATTTTTTAAATATTTTTATCTTTTCTAGCTATATTTAAAAAAAAAAATGAGTCTTGAATGCTACATGGTATATGGTTCCAGAATGAGACCGTGCAAAGATTTCTTGATCCCATAAATATTTCTGATCGGTTAACTTTACTAGTGATTTAGCATTTGCTTGGCTGGCGGCTGCTTTTGAATTTTTTTCCTGCCTTTAGCTAATAATTTCTGGACTGATTTGATTTTTTATGTGGAAGACGAAGAACACAAGTCTGGGTTCTTTTCTTTTTCCTTTCACTGGTTTCGGTGCTGTCCCGTCTCCTCTGCTTTTTTGTCCACAGAGCCCAAGTTCAACGTGTTTCGCATTGCTCAAGACCTCGTCATCCGCGGAAAAGAAGACTCTAGGGTGATTTAGCATTTGCTTGGCTGGCAGCTGCTTTTGAATTTTTTTTCCCTGCCTTTAGCTGATAATTTCTGGACTGATTGATTTTTTTCGTAGCCTTTGTCAACATGTTCACACGGTGGAAAGTATGAATATATTAGTGAGTCAAAGGAATTAGTTTGTTTCCAGGAATTCAAAATCATTTTCGCGTTCTCATGCTTTTTTAACTGTTTATGTTAATTGCACTGATTAATGAACAGTGCAATTAACATGAACTGTGTATTGCGTACATTGCTCACCCAAAAACAGTAAACAGTACAGTTCTCTTGCACTGTTCACTTGCCTGCGGGAACTTTTTTTTTTTTTTTCTTTTTTTTAAGTGCT
>JAAWWB010000242.1:0-44369 GCA_018804465.1 Populus tomentosa
TGAAAGAAAGTTTAAATATATTGAGATTATGAAAATAATTTGCTTACAAGGATAAGTAGGATCTATGTTTCTGATAGTAGATTGATAGTTTAAATGTTTTAAAATTTTAAAAATAATTTTTTAGAGAAGTAAGTAGAATCTCATTTGCTAATACTTGAAAGATAGTTTAAATGTTTTAAAATTATGAAAATAATTTGTTTACTAAAATAAGTAGGATCTCTGCTTCTAATAGCTGATTGATAGTTTAAATATTTTAAAATTTTAAAAATAATTTTTTAAGAAAAGTAAGTAGGATCTCGGTTGCTAATACTTGAAAGATAGTTTAAATGTTTTAAAATTATAAAAATAATTTGTATACAAAAATAAGTAGGATTTCTGTTTCTCATGCTTGAAACATAGTTTAAATGTTTTCCAATTATAAAAATAGTTTTTTAACAAAAGTTAGTAGGATCTATCTTTCTCATACTTGAAAGATAGTTTAAATGTTTTCAAATAATGACAATAATTTTATGACAAAAATATGTAGGATCTCTGCTTCTGATAGTTGATTGATAGTTTAAATGTTTTGAAATTTAAAAAAAAAATTTAAGAAATATAAGTAGTATCTTCGTTTCTCATACTTGAAAGATAGTTTAATTATTTTCAAATTATGAAAGTAATTTGTTTACAAAAATAAGTAGGATCTCTGCTTCTCATAGTAGATTGATAGTTTAAATGTTTTGAAATTTTAAAAATAATTTTTTTAGAAAAGTAAATAGGATCTCTTTTGTTAATACTTGAAACATAGTTTAAATGTTTTAAAATTATGAAAATAATTTGTTTACTAAAATAAGTAGGATCTCTGCTTCTGATAGGTGATTGATAGTTCAAATGTTTTGAAATTAAAAAAAAAAAACTTTTTAAGAAAAGTAAGTAGTATTTTCGTTTCTCATACTTGGAAGATGGTTTACATGTTTTCAAATTATAAAAATAATTTATTAACAAAAGTTAGTAGGATCTCTGTTTCTCATACTTGAAAGATAGTTTAAGTGTTTTCAAATTATGATAATAATTTTATTACAAAAATATGTAGTATCTCTGCTTCTGATAGGAGATTGATAGTTTAAAAGTTTTGAAATTTTAAAAATAATTTTTTAGAAAAGTAAGTATGATATCCGTTGCTAATACTTGAAAGATAGTTTAAATGTTTTAAAATTATGAAAATAATTTGGTTACAAAAATAAGTAGGATCTCTCCTTCTGATAGTTGATTGATAGTTTAAATGTTTTGAAATTTTAAAAATAACTTTTTAAGAAAAGTAAGTAGGATCTCTGTTTCTCTTACTTGAAAGATAGTTTAAATGTTTTAAAATTAAGAAAATAATTTTTTTTACTAAAATAAGTAGGATCTCTGCTTCTGATAATTGATTGATAGTTTAAATCTTTTGAAATTTTAAAAATAATTTTTTTAGAAAAGTAAGTAGGATCTCAGTTGCTAATACTTGAAAGATAGTTTAAATATTTTACATTTATGAAAATAATTTGTTTACAAAAATAAGTAGGATCTCTCCTTCTGATAGTTGATTGATAGTTTAAATGTTTTGAAATTTTAAAAATAACTTTCTAAGAAAAGTAAGTAGGATCTTTGTTTCTCATACTTGAAAGATAGTTTAAATGTTTTAAAATTATGAAAATAATTTGTTTACAAAAGTAAGTAGGATCTCTACTTCTGATAGGTGATTGATAGTTTAAATATTTTGAAATTTTCAAAATAATTTTGTAAGAAAAGTAACTAGGATCTCTGTTTCTCATACTTGAAAGATAGTTTAAATATTTTCAAATTATGACAATAATTTTATAAAAAAAAAATAAGTAGGATCTCTATTTCTGATAGTTGAATGATAGTTTCAATGTTTTGAAATTTAAAAAAAAAATTTAGAAAAGTAAGTAGGATCTCTGTTGCTGATAGATGAAAGATAGTTTAAATGTTTTAAAATTATGAAAATATTTTTTTTACTAAAATAAGTAGAATCTCTGCTTCTGATAATTGATTGATAGTTTAAATCTTTTGAAATTTTAAAAATATTTTTTTTAGAAAAGTAAGTAGCATCTCAGTTGCTAATACTTGAAAGATAGTTTAAATGTTTTACATTTATGAAAATAATTTGTTTACAAAAAAAAATAGGATCTCTCCTTCTGATAGTTGATTGATAGTTTAAATGTTTTGAAATTTTAAAAATAACTTTTTAAGAAAAGTAATTAGGATCTCTGTTTCTCATACTTGAAAGTTAGTTTAAATGTTTTAAAATTATGAAAATAATTTGTTTACAAAAATAAGTAGGATCTCTGCTTCTGATAGGTGATTGATAGTTTAAATGTTTTGAAATTTTAAAAATAATTTTGTAAGAAAAGTAAATAGGATCTCGGTTGCTAATACTTGAAAGATAGTTTAAATGTTTTAAAATTATAAAAATAATTTATATACAAAAATAAGTAGGATCTCTGTTTCTCATGCTTGAAACATAGTTTAAATGTTTTCAAATTATAAAAATAGTTTCTTAACAAAAGTTAGTAGGATCTTTGTTTCTCATACTTGATAGATAGTTTAAATGTTTTCAAATAATGACAATAATTTTATGACAAAAATATGTAGGATCTCTACTTCTGATAGTTGATTGATAGTTTAAATGTTTTGAAATTTAAAAAAAAAAATTAAGAAATATAAGTAGTATCTTGTTTTCTCATACTTGTAAGATAGTTTAATTATTTTCAAATTATGAAAGTAATTTGTTTACAAAAATAAGTAGGATCTCTGCTTCTGATAGTAGATTGATAGTTTAAATGTTTTGAAATTTTAAAAATAATTTTTTTAGAAAAGTAAGTAAGATCTCTTTTGCTAATACTTATAAGATAATTTATATGTTTTAAAATTATGAAAGTAATTTGTTGACAAAAATAAGTAGGATCTCTCCTTCTGATAGTTGATTGATAGTTTAAATGTTTTGAAATTTTAAAAATAACTTTTTAAGAAAAGGAAGTAGGATCTCTGTTTTTCATACTTGAAACATAGTTTAAATGTTTTCAAATTATAAAAATAGTTTTTTAACAAAAGTTAGTAGGATCTCTATTTCTCATACTTGAAAGATAGTTTAAATGTTTTCAAATTATGACAATAATTTTATGACAAAAATATGTAGGATCTCTGCTTCTGATAGTTGATTGATGGTTTAAATGTTTTGAAATTTAAATTTTTTTTTTAAGAAATGTAAGTATTATCTTCGTTTCTCATACTTGAAAGATAGTTTAATTATTTTCAAATTATGAAAGTAATTTGTTTACAAAAATAAGTAGGATCTCTGCTTCTGATAGTAGATTGATAATTTAAATGTTTTGAAATTTAAAAAAAAAAAATTTAGAAAAGTAAGTAGGAACTCTGTTTTTCATGCTTGAAACATAGTTTAAATGTTTTCAAATTATAAAAATAATTTTTTAACAAAAGTTAGTAGGATCTCTGTTTCTCATACTTGAAAGATAGTTTAAATGTTTTCAAATTATGACAATAATTTTATGACAAAAATATATAGGATCTCTGTTTCTGATAGTTGATTGATAATTTAAATGTTTTGAAATTTTAAAAAAAAAATTTAAGAAATATAAGTAGTATCTTCGTTTCTCATACTTGAAAGATAGTTTAATTATTTTCAAATTATGAAACTAATTTGTTTACAAAAATAAGTAGGATCTCTGCTTCTGATAGTAGATTGATAGTTTAAATGTTTTGAAATTTTAAAAATAATTTTTTTAGAAAAGTAAGTAGGATCTCTTTTGCTAATACTTGAAAGATAGTTTAAATGTTTTAAAATTATGAAAGTAATTTGTTCAAAAAAATAAGTAGGATCTCTGCTTCTGATAGTTGATTGATAGTTTAAATGTTTTGAAATTTTAAAAATATTTTTTAAAGAAAAGTAAGTAGGATCTCTGTTTCTCATACTTGGAAGATGGTTTAAATGTTTTCAAATTATGACTATAATTTTATAAAAAAAATAAGTAGGATCTCTATTTCTGTAGTTGAATGATACTTTCAATGTTTTGAAATTTAAAAAAAAAATTTAGAAAAGTAAGTAGGATCTTTGTTGCTGATAGATGAAAGATAGTTTAAATCTTTTAATATTATGAAAATAATTTTTTTACTCAAATAAGTAGGATCTCTGCTTCTGATAGGTGATTGATAGTTTAAATATTTTGAAATTTTAAAAATATTTTTTTTAGAAATGTAAGTAGGATCTCTGTTGCTAATACTTGAAAGATAGTTTAAATGTTTTAAAATTATCAAAGTAATTTGTTTAAAAAAATAAGTAGGATCTCTCCTTCTGATAGTTGATTGATAGTTTAAATGTTTTGAAATTTTAAAAATAACTTTTTAAGAAAAGTAAGTAGGATCTCTGTTTCTCATACTTGAAAGATAGTTTAAATGTTTTAAAATTATGAAAATAATTTGTTTACAAAAATAAGTAGGACCTCTGCTTCTGATAGGTGATTGATAGTTTAAATGTTTTGAAATTTTAAAAATAATTTTGTAAGAAAAGTAAATAGGATCTCTGTTTCTCATACTTGAAAGATAGTTTAAATGTTTTCAAATTATGACAATAATTTTATAAAAAAAAATAAGTAGGATCTCTATTTCTGATAGTTGAATGATAGTTTAAATCTTTTGAAATTTTAAAAATATTTTTTTTAGAAAAGTAAGTTGGATCTCAGTTGCTAATACTTGAAAGATAGTTTAAATGTTTTACATTTATGAAAATAATTTGTTTTCAAAAATAAGTAGGATCTCTCCTTCTGATAGTTGATTGATAGTTTAAATGTTTTGAAATTTTAAAAATAACTTTTTAAGAAAAGTAAGTAGGATCTCTGTTTCTCATACTTGAAAGATAGTTTAAATGTTTTAAAATTATGAAAATAATTTGTTTACAAAAATAAGTAGGATCTCTGCTTCTGATAGGTGATTGATAGTTTAAATGTTTTGAAATTTTAAAAATAATTTTGTAAGAAAAGTAACTAGGATCTCTGTTTCTCATACTTGAAAGATAGTTTAAATGTTTTCAAATTATGACAATAATTTTATGACAAAAATATGTAGGATCTCTGCTTCTGATAGTTGATTGATAGTTTAAATATTTTGAAATTTAAAAAAAAAACATTTAAGAAATAAGTAGTATCTTCGTTTCTCATACTTGAAAGATAGTTTAATTATTTTCAAATTATGAAAGTAATTTGTTTACAAAAATATGTAGGTTCTCTGCTTCTGACAGTAGATTGATAGTTTAAATGTTTTGAAATTTTAAAAATAATTTTTTTAGAAAAGTAAGTAGGATCTCTTTTGCTAATACTTGAAAGATAATTTAAATGTTTTAAAATTATGAAAGTAATTTGTTTACAAAAATAAGTAGGATCTCTCCTTCTGATAGTTGATTGATAGTTTAAATGTTTTGAAATTTTAAAAATAACTTTTTAAGAAAAGGAAGTAGGATCTCTGTTTTTCATACTTGAAATATAGTTTAAATGTTTTCAAATTATAAAAATAGTTTTTTAACAAAAGTTAGTAGGATCTTTGTTTCTCATACTTGAAAGATAGTTTAAATGTTTTCAAATTATGACTATAATTTTATAACAAAAATAAGTAGGATCTCTATTTCTGTAGTTGAATGATAGTTTCAATGTTTTGAAATTTAAAAAAAAATTTAGAAAAGTAAGTAGGATCTTTGTTGCTGATAGATGAAAGATAGTTTAAATCATTTAATATTATGAAAATAATTTTTTTACTCAAATAAGTAGGATCTCTGCTTTTGATAGGTGATTGATAGTTTAAATATTTTGAAATTTTAAAAATATTTTTTTTAGAAATGTAAGTAGGATCTCTGTTGCTAATACTTGAAAGATAGTTTAAATGTTTTAAAATAATAAAAATAATTTTTTTTACTAAAATAAGTAGGATCTCTGCTTCTGATACTTGATTGATAGTTTAAATCTTTTGAAATTTTAAAAATAATTTTTTTAGAAAAGTATGTAGGATCTCAGTTGCTAATACTTGAAAGATAGTTTAAATGTTTTACATTTATGAAAATAATTTGTTTACAAAAATAAGTAGGATCTCTCCTTCTGATAGTTGATTGATAGTTTAAATGTTTTGAAATTTTAAAAATAACTTTTTAAGAAAAGTAAGTAGGATCTTTGTTTCTCATACTTGAAAGATAGTTTAAATGTTTTAAAATTATGAAAATAATTTGTTGACAAAAATAAGTAGGATCTCTGCTTCTGATAGGTGATTGATAGTTTAAATGGTTTGAAATTTTCAAAATAATTTTGTAAGAAAAGTAACTAGGATCTCTGTTTCTCATACTTGAAAGATAGTTTAAATGTTTTCAAATTATAACAATAATTTTATACAAAAAAATAAGTAGGATCTCTATTTCTGATAGTTGAATGATAGTTTCAATGTTTTGAAATTTTAAAAATAATTTTTTTAGAAATGTAAGTAGGATCTCTGGTGCTAATACTTGAAATATAGTTTAAATGTTTTAAAATTAAGAAAATAATTTGTTTACAAAAATAAGTAGAATCTCTACTTCTGATAGGTGATTGATAGTTTAAATGTTTTGAAATTTTCAAAATACATTTGTAAGAAAAGTAAGTAGGATCTCTGTTTCTCATACTTAAAAGATCGTTTAAATGTTTTCAAATTATGACAATAATTTTATAACAAAAATAAGTAGGATCTCTATTTCTGATAGTTGAATGATAGTTTCATTGTTTTGAAATTTTAAAAAAAAAATTAGAAAAGTAAGTAGGATCGTTGTTGCTGATAGATGAAAGATAGTTTAAATGTTTTAATATTATGAAAATAATTTTTTTACTAAAATAAGTAGGATCTCTGCTTCTGATAGGTGATTGATAGTTTAAATATTTTGAAATTTTAAAAATATTTTTTTTAGAAATGTAAGTAGGATCTCTGTTGCTAATACTTGAAAGATAGTTTAAATGTTTTAAAATTATGAAAGTAATTTGTTTACAAAAATAAGTAGGATCTCTCCTTCTGATAGTTGATTGATAGTTTAAATGTTTTGAAATTTTAAAAATAACTTTTTAAGAAAAGTAAGTAGGATCTCTGTTTCTCATACTTGAAAGATAGTTTAAATGTTTTAAAATTATGAAAATAATTTGTTTACTAAAATAAGTAGGATCTCTGCTTCTGGTAGGTGATTGATAGTTCAAATGTTTTGAAATTAAAAAAAAAAAAACTTTTTAATAAAAGTAAGTAGTATTTTCGTTTCTCATACTTGGAAGATGGTTTAAATGTTTTCAAATTATAAAAATAATTTATTAACTAAAGTTAGTAGGATCTCTGTTTCTCATACTTGAAAGATTGTTTAAGTGTTTTCAATTTATGATAATAATTTTATTACAAAAATATGTAGTATCTCTGCTTCTGATAGTAGATTGATAGTTTAAATGTTTTGAAATTTTAAAAATAATTTTTTAGAAAAGTAAGTATGATCTTCGTTGTTAATACTTCAAAGATAGTTTAAATGTTTTAAAATTATGAAAATAATTTTACAAAAATAAGTAGGATCTCTCCTTCTGATAGTTGATTGATAGTTTAAATGTTTTGAAATTTTAAAAATAACTTTTTAAGAAAAGTAAGTAGGATCTCTGTTTCTCATACTTGAAAGATAGTTTAAATGTTTTAAAATAATAAAAATAATTTTTTTTACTAAAATAAGTAGGATCTCTGCTTCTGATACTTGATTGATAGTTTAAATCTTTTGAAATTTTAAAAATATTTTTTTTAGAAAAGTAAGTAGGATCTCAGTTGCTAATACTTGAAAGATAGTTTAAATGTTTTACATTTATGAAAATAATTTGTTTACAAAAATAAGTAGGATCTCTCCTTCTGATAGTTGATTGATAGTTTAAATGTTTTGAAATTTTAAAAATAACTTTTTAAGAAAAGTAAGTAGGATCTTTGTTTCTCATACTTGAAAGATAGTTTAAATGTTTTAAAATTATGAAAATAATTTGTTTACAAAAATAAGTAGGATCTCTGCTTCTGATAGGCGATTGATAGTTTAAATGTTTTGAAATTTTCAAAATAATTTTTTAAGAAAAGTAACTACGATCTCTGTTTCTCATACTTGAAAGATAGTTTAAATCTTTTCAAATTATGACAATAATTTTATAAAAAAAAATAAGTAGGATCTCTATTTCTGATAGTTGAATGATAGTTTCAATGTTTTGAAATTTTAAAAAAAAATTTAGAAAAGTAAGTAGGATCTCTGTTGCTGATAGATGAAAGATAGTTTAAATGTTTTCAAATTATGAAAATATTTTTTTTGCTAAAATAAGTAGGATCTCTGCTTCTCATAATTGATTGATAGTTTAAATCTTTTGAAATTTTAAAAATATTTTTTTTAGAAAAGTAAGTAGGATCTCAGTTGCTAATACTTGAAAGATAGTTTAAATGCTTTACATTTATGAAAATAATTTGTTTACAAAAATAAGTAGGATCTCTGCTTCTGATAGTTGATTAATAGTTTAAATGTTTTGAATTTTAAAAACAACTTTTTAAGAAAAGTAAGTAGGATCTCTGTTTCTCATACTTGAAAGATAGTTTAAATGTTTTAAAATTATGAAAATAATTATTTTACAAAAATAAGTAGGAGCTCTGCTTCTGATAGGTGATTCATAGTTTAAATGTTTTAAAATTTTGAAAATAATTTTTTTACAAAAGTAACTAGGATCTCTGTTTCTCATACTTGAAAGATAGTTTAAATATTTTCAAATTATGACAATAATTTTATAAAAAAAATAAGTAGGATCTCTATTTCTGATAGTTGAATGATAGTTTCAATGTTTTGAAATTAAAAAAAAAAAATTTAGAAAAGTAAGTAGGATCTCTGTTGCTGATAGATGAAAGATAGTTTAAATGTTTTAAAATTATGAAAATATTTTTTTTACAAAAATAAGTAGGATCTCTGCTTCTGATAATTGATTGATAGTTTAAATCTTTTGAAATTTTAAAATTTTTTTTTAGAAAAGTAAGTAGGATCTCAGTTGCTAATACTTGAAAGATAGTTTAAATGTTTTACATTTATGAAAATAATTTGTTTACAAAAATAAGTAGGATCTCTCCTTCTGATAGTTGATTGATAGTTTAAATGTTTTGAAATTTTAAAAATAACTTTTTAAGAAAAGTAAGTAGGATCTCTGTTTCTGATACTTGAAAGATAGTTTAAATGTTTTGAAATTATGAAAATAATTTGTTTACAAAAATAAGTAGGATCTCTGCTTCTGATAGGCGATTGATAGTTTAAATGTTTTGAAATTTTCAAAATAATTTTTTAAGAAAAGTAACTACGATCTCTGTTTCTCATACTTGAAAGATAGTTTAAATCTTTTCAAATTATGACAATAATTTTATAAAAAAAATAAGTAGGATCTCTATTTCTGATAGTTGAATGATAGTTTCAATGTTTTGAAATTTTAAAAAAAAATTTAGAAAAGTAAGTAGGATCTCTGTTGCTGATAGATGAAAGATAGTTTAAATGTTTTCAAATTATGAAAATATTTTTTTTGCTAAAATAAGTAGGATCTCTGCTTCTCATAATTGATTGATAGTTTAAATCTTTTGAAATTTTAAAAATAATTTTTTAAGAAAAGTAAGTAGGATCTCAGTTGCTAATACTTGAAAGATAGTTTAAATGCTTTACATTTATGAAAATAATTTGTTTACAAAAATAAGTAGGATCTCTGCTTCTGATAGTTGATTAATAGTTTAAATGTTTTGAATTTTAAAAACAACTTTTTAAGAAAAGTAAGTAGGATCTCTGTTTCTCATACTTGAAAGATAGTTTAAATGTTTTAAAATTATGAAAATAATTATTTTACAAAAATAAGTAGGAGCTCTGCTTCTGATAGGTGATTCATAGTTTAAATGTTTTAAAATTTTGAAAATAATTTTTTTACAAAAGTAACTAGGATCTCTGTTTCTCATACTTGAAAGATAGTTTAAATATTTTCAAATTATGACAATAATTTTATAAAAAAAATAAGTAGGATCTCTATTTCTGATAGTTGAATGATAGTTTCAATGTTTTGAAATTAAAAAAAAAAAATTTAGAAAAGTAAGTAGGATCTCTGTTGCTGATAGATGAAAGATAGTTTAAATGTTTTAAAATTATGAAAATATTTTTTTTACAAAAATAAGTAGGATCTCTGCTTCTGATAATTGATTGATAGTTTAAATCTTTTGAAATTTTAAAATTTTTTTTTAGAAAAGTAAGTAGGATCTCAGTTGCTAATACTTGAAAGATAGTTTAAATGTTTTACATTTATGAAAATAATTTGTTTACAAAAATAAGTAGGATCTCTCCTTCTGATAGTTGATTGATAGTTTAAATGTTTTGAAATTTTAAAAATAACTTTTTAAGAAAAGTAAGTACGATCTCTGTTTCTCATACTTGAAAGATAGTTTAAATGTTTTAAAATTATGAAAATAATCTGTTTACAAAAATAAGTAGGATCTCTGCTTCTGATAGGCGATTGATAGTTTAAATGTTTTGAAATTTTCAAAATAATTTTGTAAGAAAAGTAACTAGGATCTCTGTTTCTCATACTTGAAAGATAGTTTAAATCTTTTCAAATTATGACAATAATTTTATAAAAAAGAATAAGTAGGATCTCTATTTCTGATAGTTGAATGATAGTTTCAATGTTTTGAAATTTAAAAAAAAAAATTAGAAAAGTAAGTAGGATCTCTGTTGCTGATAGATGAAAGATAGTTTAAATGTTTTCAAATTATGAAAATATTTTTTTTGCTAAAATAAGTAGTATCTCTGCTTCTGATAATTGATTGATAGTTTAAATCTTTTGAAATTTTAAAAATATTTTTTTTAGAAAAGTAAGTAGGATCTCAGTTGCTAATACTTGAAAGATAGTTTAAATGTTTTACATTTATGAAAATAATTTGTTTACAAAAATAAGTAGGATCTCTCCTTCTGATAGTTGATTAATAGTTTAAATGTTTTGAATTTTAAAAACAACTTTTTAAGAAAAGTAAGTAGGATCTCTGTTTCTCATACTTGAAAGATAGTTTAAATGTTTTAAAATTATGAAAATAATTTGTTTACAAAAATAAGTAGGATCTTTGCTACTGATAGGCGATTGATAGTTTAAATGTTTTGAAATTTTCAAAATAATTTTGTAAGAAAAGTAAATAGGATCTCTGTTTCTCATACTTGAAAAATAGTTTAAATCTTTTCAAATTATGACAATAATTTTATAAAAAAAAATAAGTAGGATCTCTATTTCTGATAGTTGAATGATAGTTTCAATGTTTTGAAATTTTAAAAAAAAATTTAGAAAAGTAAGTAGGATCTCTGTTGCTGATAGATGAAAGATAGTTTAAATGTTTTCAAATTATGAAAATATTTTTTTTGCTAAAATAAGTAGGATCTCTGCTTCTCATAATTGATTGATAGTTTAAATCTTTTGAAATTTTAAAAATATTTTTTTTAGAAAAGTAAGTAGGATCTCAGTTGCTAATACTTGAAAGATAGTTTAAATGCTTTACATTTATGAAAATAATTTGTTTACAAAAATAAGTAGGATCTCTGCTTCTGATAGTTGATTAATAGTTTAAATGTTTTGAATTTTAAAAACAACTTTTTAAGAAAAGTAAGTAGGATCTCTGTTTCTCATACTTGAAAGATAGTTTAAATGTTTTAAAATTATGAAAATAATTATTTTACAAAAATAAGTAGGAGCTCTGCTTCTGATAGGTGATTCATAGTTTAAATGTTTTAAAATTTTGAAAATAATTTTTTTACAAAAGTAACTAGGATCTCTGTTTCTCATACTTGAAAGATAGTTTAAATATTTTCAAATTATGACAATAATTTTATAAAAAAAATAAGTAGGATCTCTATTTCTGATAGTTGAATGATAGTTTCAATGTTTTGAAATTAAAAAAAAAAATTTAGAAAAGTAAGTAGGATCTCTGTTGCTGATAGATGAAAGATAGTTTAAATGTTTTAAAATTATGAAAATATTTTTTTTACAAAAATAAGTAGGATCTCTGCTTCTGATAATTGATTGATAGTTTAAATCTTTTGAAATTTTAAAATTTTTTTTTAGAAAAGTAAGTAGGATCTCTGTTTCTGATACTTGAAAGATAGTTTAAATGTTTTGAAATTATGAAAATAATTTGTTCACAAAAATAAGTAGGATCTCTGTTTCTGATAGTTGATTGATAGTTTAAATGTTTTGAAATTTTAAAAATAATTTTTTAAGAAAAGTAAGTACGATCTCTGTTTCTCATAGTTGATAGATAGTTTAAATATTTTGAAATTATGAAAATAATTTGTTTACAAAAATAAGTAGGATCTCTGTTTCTGATAGTTGATTGATAGTTTAAATGTTTTGAAATTTTAAAAATAATTTTGTAAGAAAAGTAACTAGGATCTCTGTTTCTCATACTTGAAAGATAGTTTAAATCTTTTCAAATTATGACAATAATTTTATAAAAAAGAATAAGTAGGATCTCTATTTCTGATAGTTGAATGATAGTTTCAATGTTTTGAAATTTAAAAAAAAAAATTAGAAAAGTAAGTAGGATCTCTGTTGCTGATAGATGAAAGATAGTTTAAATGTTTTCAAATTATGAAAATATTTTTTTTGCTAAAATAAGTAGTATCTCTGCTTCTGATAATTGATTGATAGTTTAAATCTTTTGAAATTTTAAAAATATTTTTTTTAGAAAAGTAAGTAGGATCTCAGTTGCTAATACTTGAAAGATAGTTTAAATGTTTTACATTTATGAAAATAATTTGTTTACAAAAATAAGTAGGATCTCTCCTTCTGATAGTTGATTAATAGTTTAAATGTTTTGAATTTTAAAAACAACTTTTTAAGAAAAGTAAGTAGGATCTCTGTTTCTCATACTTGAAAGATAGTTTAAATGTTTTAAAATTATGAAAATAATTTGTTTACAAAAATAAGTAGGATCTTTGCTACTGATAGGCGATTGATAGTTTAAATGTTTTGAAATTTTCAAAATAATTTTGTAAGAAAAGTAACTAGGATCTCTGTTTCTCATACTTGAAAAATAGTTTAAATCTTTTCAAATTATGACAATAATTTTATAAAAAAAAATAAGTAGGATCTCTATTTCTGATAGTTGAATGATAGTTTCAATGTTTTGAAATTTTTAAAAAAAAATTAGAAAAGTAAGTAGGATCTCTGTTGCTGATAGATGAAAGATAGTTTAAATGTTTTCAAATTATGAAAATATTTTTTTTGCTAAAATAAGTAGGATCTCTGCTTCTAATAATTGATTGATAGTTTAAATCTTTTGAAATTTTAAAAATATTTTTTTTAGAAAAGTAAGTAGGATCTCAGTTGCTAATACTTGAAAGATAGTTTAAATGTTTTACATTTATGAAAATAATTTGTTTACAAAAATAAGTAGGATCTCTCCTTCTGATAGTTGATTAATAGTTTAAATGTTTTGAATTTTAAAAATAATTTTGTAACAAAAGTAAATAGGATCTCTGTTTCTCATACTTAGAAGATAGTTTAAATGTTTTCAAATTATGACAATAAGTTTATAACAAAAATAAGTAGGATCTTTATTTTTGATAGTTGAAAGATACTTTCAATGTTTTGAAATTTTAAAAAAAAAAATTTAGAAAAGTAAGTAGGATCTTTGTTGCTGATAGATGAAAGATAGTTTAAATGTTTTAATATTATGAAAATAATTTGTTTACTAAAATAAGTAGGATCTCTTCTTCTAATAGCTCATTAATAGTTTATATCTTTTGAAATTTTAAAAATAAATTTTTTAGAAAAGTAAGTAGGATCTCGGTTGCTAATACTTGAAAGATAGTTTAAATGTTTTAAAATTATAAAAATAATTTGTATACAAAAATAAGTAGGATCTCTGTTTCTCATGCTTGAAACATAGTTTAAATGTTTTCAAATTATAAAAATAGTTTTTTAACAAAAGTTTGTAGGATCTCTGTTTCTCATACTTGATAGATAGTTTAAATGTTTTCAAATAATGACAATAATTTTATGACAAAAATATGTAGGATCTCTGCTTCTGATAGTTGATTGATAGTTTAAATGTTTTGAAATTAAAAAAAAAATTTAAGAAATATAAGTAGTATCTTCGTTTCTCATACTTGAAAGATAGTTTAATTATATTCAAATTATGAAAGTAATTTCTTTACAAAAAAAAGTAGGATCTCTCCTTCTGATAGTTGATTGATAGTTTAAATGTTTTGAAATTTTAAAAATAACTTTTTAAGAAAAGTAAGTAGGATCTCTGTTTCTCATACTTGAAAGATAGTTTAAATGTTTTAAAATTATGAAAATAATTTGTTTACAAAAATAAGTAGGATCTCTGCTTCTGATAGGTGATTGATAGTTTAAATGTTTTGAAATTTTCAAAATAATTTTGTAAGAAAAGTAAATAGGATCTCTGTTTCTCATACTTGAAATATAGTTTAAATGTTTTCAAATTATGACAATAATTTTATAACAAAAATAAGTTGGATCTCTATTTCTGATAGTTGAATGATAGTTTCAATGTTTGAAATTAAAAAAAAAAAATTAGAAAAGTAAGTAGGATCTTTGTTGCTGATAGAATAAAGATAGTTTAAATGTTTTAAAATTATGAAAATAATTTCTTTTACTAAAATAAGTAGGATCTCTGCTTCTGATAATTGATTGATAGTTTAAATCTTTTGAAATTTTAAAAATAATTTTTTTAGAAAATTAAGTAGGATCTCTGTTGCTAATACTTGAAAGATAGTTTAAATGTTTTACATTTATGAAAATAATTTGTTTACAAAAATAAGTAGGATCTCTGCTTCTGATAGTTGATTGATTGTTTAAATGTTTTGAAATTAAAAAAAAAATTAAGAAATATAAGTAGTATCTTCGTTTCTCATACTTGAAAGATAGTTTAATTATTTTCAAATTATGAAAGTAATTTGTTTACAAAAATAAGTAGAATCTCTGCTTCTGATAGTAGATTGATAGTTTAAATGTTTTGAAATTTTAAAAATAATTTTTTCAGAAAAGTAAGGAGGATCTCTTTTGCTAATACTTGAAAGATAATTTAAATGTTTTAAAATTATGAAAGTAATTTGTTTACAAAAATAAGTAGGATCTCTCCTTCTGATAGTTGATTGATAGTTTAAATGTTTTGAAATTTTAAAAATAACTTTTTTAGAAAAGGAAGTAGGATCTCTGTTTTTCATACTTGAAAGATAGTTTAAATGTTTTCAAATTATAAAAATAGTTTTTTAACAAAAGTTAGTAGGATCTCTGTTTCTCATACTTGAAAGATAGTTTAAATGTTTTCAAATTATGACAATAATTTTATGACAAAAATATGTAGGATCTCTGCTTCTGATAGTTGATTGATAGTTTAAATGTTTTGAAATTTAAATATATTTTTTTAAGAAATGTAAGTATTATCTTCGTTTCTCATACTTGAAAGATAGTTTAATTATTTTCAAATTATGAAAGTAATTTGTTTACAAAAATAAGTAGGATCTCTGCTTCTGATAGTAGATTGATAGTTTAAATGTTTTGAAATTTTAAAAATAATTTTTTTAGATAAGTAAGTAGGATCTCTATTTTTCATGCTTGAAACATAGTTTAAATGTTTTCAAATTATAAAAATAATTTTTTAACAAAAGTTAGTAGGATCTCTGTTTCTCATACTTGAAAGATAGTTTAAATGTTTTTAAATTATGACAATAATTTTATGACAAAAATATGTAGGATCTCTGCTTCTGATAGTTGATTGATAGTTTAAATGTTTTGAAAATTAATAAAAAAAATTAGAAAAGTAAGTAGGATCTTTGTTGCTGATAGATGAAAGATAGTTTAAATGTTTTAATATGATGAAAATAATTGTTTTACTAAAATAAGTAGGATCTCTGCTTCTGATAGATGATTGATAGTTTAAATGTTTTGAAATTTTAAAAATAATTTTTTTAGAAAAGTAAGCAGGGTCTGGGTTTCTAATACTTGAAAGATAGTTTAAATGTTTTAAAATTATGAAAATAATTTGTATACAAAAATAAGAAGGATCTCTGTTTCTCATGCTTGAAACATAGTTTAAATGTTTTCAAATTATAAAAATAGTTTTTTAACAAAAGTTAGTAGGATCTCTGTTTCTCATACTTGAAAGATAGTTTAAATGTTTTCAAATTATGACAATAAGTTTATGACAAAAATATATAGGATCTCTGCTTCTAATAGTTGATTGATAGTTTAAATGTTTTGAAATTTAAAAAAAAAAAATTTAAGAAATATAAGTAGTATCTTCGTTTCTCATACTTGAAAGATAGTTTAATTATTTTCAAATTATGAAAGTAATTTGTTTACAAAAATAAGTAGGATCTCTGCTTCTAATAGTAGATTGATAGTTTAAATGTTTTGAAATTTTAAAAATAATTTTTTTAGAAAAGTAAGTAGGATTTCTTTTGCTAATACTTCAAAGATAGTTTAAATGTTTTAAAATTATGAAAGTAATTTGTTCACAAAAATAAGTAGGATCTCTTCTTCTGATAGTTGATTGATAGTTTAAATGTTTTGAAATTTTAAAAATAACTTTTTAAGAAAAGTAAGTAGGATCTCTGTATCTCATACTTGAAAGATAGTTTAAATGTTTTAAAATTATAAAAATAATTTGTATACAAAAATAAGTAGGATCTCTACTTCTGATAGTTGAATGATAGTTTAAATGTTTTCAAATTTTAAAAATAATTTTTTAATAAAAGTGAGTAGGATCTCTGTTGCCAATACTTGAAAGATAGTTTAAATGTTTTAAAATTATAAAAATAATTTTTATAGAAAAATAATTCGGATCTCTCTTTTTCATGCTTGAAAAATAGTTTAAATGTTTTCAAATTATAAAAATAATTTTTTAACAAAAGTTAGTAGGATCTTTGTTTCTCATACTTGGAAGATGGTTTAAATGTTTTCAAATTATAAAAATAATTTATTAACAAAAGTTAGTAGGATCTCTCTTTCTCATACTTGAAAGATAGTTTAAATGTTTTCAAATTATGACAATAAGTTTATGACAAAAATATATAGGATCTCTGCTTCTGATAGTTGATTGATAGTTTAAATGTTTTGAAATTTTAAAAAAAAAATTTAAGAAATATAAGTAGTATCTTCGTTTCTCATACTTGAAAGATAGTTTAATTATTTTCAAATTATGAAAGTAATTTGTTTACAAAAATAAGTAGGATCTCTGCTTCTTATAGTAGATTGATAGTTTAAATGTTTTGAAATTTTAAAAATAATTTTTTTAGAAAAGTAAGTAGGATTTCTTTTGCTAATACTTCAAAGATAGTTTAAATGTTTTAAAATTATGAAAGTAATTTGTTCACAAAAATAAGTAGGATCTCTTCTTCTGATAGTTGATTGATAGTTTAAATGTTTTGAAATTTTAAAAATAACTTTTTAAGAAAAGTAAGTAGGATCTCTGTATCTCATACTTGAAAGATAGTTTAAATGTTTTAAAATTATAAAAATAATTTGTATACAAAAATAAGTAGGATCTCTACTTCTGATAGTTGATTGATAGTTTAAATGTTTTGAAATTTTAAAAATAATTTTTTTAGAAAAGTAAGTAGGATCTCGGTTGCCAATACTTGAAAGATAGTTTAAATGTTTTAAAATTATAAAAATAATTTTTATAGAAAAATAATTCGGATCTCTCTTTTTCATGCTTGAAAAATAGTTTAAATGTTTTCAAATTATAAAAATAATTTTTTAACAAAAGTTAGTAGGATCTTTGTTTCTCATACTTGGAAGATGGTTTAAATGTTTTCAAATTATAAAAATAATTTATTAACAAAAGTTAGTAGGATCTCTCTTTCTCATACTTGAAAGATAGTTTAAATGTTTTCAAATTATGACAATAAGTTTATGACAAAAATATATAGGATCTCTGCTTCTGATAGTTGATTGATAGTTTAAATGTTTTGAAATTTTAAAAAAAAAATTTAAGAAATATAAGTAGTATCTTCGTTTCTCATACTTGAAAGATAGTTTAATTATTTTCAAATTATGAAAGTAATTTGTTTACAAAAATAAGTAGGATCTCTGCTTCTAATAGTAGATTGATAGTTTAAATGTTTTGAAATTTTAAAAATAATTTTTTTAGAAAAGTAAGTAGGATTTCTTTTGCTAATACTTCAAAGATAGTTTAAATGTTTTAAAATTATGAAAGTAATTTGTTCACAAAAATAAGTAGGATCTCTTCTTCTGATAGTTGATTGATAGTTTAAATGTTTTGAAATTTTAAAAATAACTTTTTAAGAAAAGTAAGTAGGATCTCTGTATCTCATACTTGAAAGATAGTTTAAATGTTTTAAAATTATAAAAATAATTTGTATACAAAAATAAGTAGGATCTCTACTTCTGATAGTTGATTGATAGTTTAAATGTTTTGAAATTTTAAAAATAATTTTTTTAGAAAAGTAAGTAGGATCTCGGTTGCCAATACTTGAAAGATAGTTTAAATGTTTTAAAATTATAAAAATAATTTTTATACAAAAATAATTCAGATCTCTCTTTTTCATGCTTGAAAAATAGTTTAAATGTTTTCAAATTATAAAAATAATTTTTTAACAAAAGTTAGTAGGATCTTTGTTTCTCATACTTGGAAGATGGTTTAAATGTTTTCAAATTATAAAAATAATTTATTAACAAAAGTTAGTAGGATCTCTCTTTCTCATACTTGAAAGATAGTTTAAATGTTTTCAAATTATGACAATAATTTTATTACAAAAATATATAGGATCTCTGCTCCTGATAGTTTAAATGTTTTGAAGTTTTTTAAAAAAACTTTTTAAGAAAAGTAAGTAGTATCTTCGTTTCTCATACTTGAAAGATAATTTAATTATTTACAAATTATGAAAGTAATTTGTTTACAACCATAAGTAGGATCTCTGCTTCTGATAGCTGATTGATAGTTTAAATGTTTTGAAATTTTAAAAATAATTTTTTTAGAAAAGTAAGTAGGATCTTTGTTAAAAATATTTGAAAGATAGTTTAAATGTTTTAAAATTAAGAAAATAATTTGTTTATAAAAATAAGTAGTATATCTGCTTCTGATAGTTGATTGATAGTTTAAATGTTTTCAAATTATGAAAATAATTTTATTACAAAAATAAATAGGATCTCTGTTTCTCATACTTGAAAGATATTTTAAATGTTTTCAAATTATGAAAATAATTTTAATACAAAAATAAGTAGGAACTCTGTTTCTGATAGTTGATTCATAGTTTAAATGTTTTGAAATTTTAAAAAAAAAATTTAAGAAAAGTAAGTAGGATCTCTATTTCTCATATTTGAAAGATAGTGTAAATGTTTTCAAATTATGACAATAATTTTACTACAAAAATATGTAGGATCTCTGCTTCTGATAGTTGATTGATACATTAAATGTTTTGAAATTAAAAAAAAAAAAAACTTTTTAAGAAAAGTACGTAGTATCTCCGTTTCTCATATTTGAAAGATAGTTTAATTCTTTTCAAATTATGAAAGTAATTTGTTTACAAAAATAAGTAGGATCTCTGTTTCTGATAGTAGATTGATAGTTTAAAGGTTTTGAAATTTTAAAAATAATTTTTTAGGAAAAGTAAGTAGGATCTCTGTTTCTCACACTTGAAAGATAGTTTAAGTGTTTTCAGATTATGACAATGATTTTATTACAAAAATATGTAGTATCTCTGCTTCTGATAGTAGATTGATAGTTTAAATGTTTTGAAATTTTAAAAATAATTTTTTAGAAAAGTAAGTAGGATCTCAGTTGCTAATACTTGAAAGATAGTTTAAATGTTTTAAAATTATGAAAATAATTTGTCTACAAAAATAAGTAGGATCTCTCCTTCTGATAGTTGATTGATAGTTTAAATGTTTTGAAATTTTAAAAATAACTTTTTAAGAAAAGTAAGTAGGATCTCTGTTTCTCATACTTGAAAGATAGTTTAAATGTTTTAAAATTATAAAAATAACTTTTTAACAAAAGTTAGTAGGATCTTTGTTTCTCATTCTTGAAAGATAGTTTAAATGTTTTCAAATTATGACAATAATTTTATTACAAAAATATGTAGGATCTCTGCTTCTGATAGTTGATTGATAGTTTAAATATTTTGAAATTTTTTAAAACAAATTAAGAAATGTAAGTAGTATCTTCGTTTCTCATACTTGAAAGATAGTTTAATTATTTTCAAATTATGAAAGTAATTTGTTTACAAAAATAAGTAGGATCTCTGCTTCTGATAGTAGATTGATAGTTTAAATGTTTTGAAATTTTAAAAATAATTTTTTTAGAAAAGTAAGTAGGATCTCTGTTTTTCATGCTTGAAACATAGTTTAAATGTTTTCAAATTATAATAATAAGTTTTTAACAAAAGTTAGTAGGATCTCTGTTTCTCATACTTGAAAGATAATTTAAATGTTTTTAAATTATGACAATAATTTTATGACAAAAATATGTAGGATCTCTACTTCTGATAGTTGATTGATAGTTTAAATGTTTTGAAATTTTTTTTAAAAAAAATTAAGAAATGTAAGTAGTATCTTCGTTTCTCATACTTGAAAGATAGTTTAATTATTTTCAAATTATGAAAGTAATTTGTTTACAACCATAAGTAGGATCTCTGCTTCTGATAGCTGATTGATAGTTTAAATGTTTTGAAATTTTAAAAATAATTTTTTTATAAATGTAAATAGGATCTCTGTTGCCAATACTTGAAATATAGTTTAAATGTTTTAAAATTAAGAAAATAATTTGTTTAAAAAAATAAGTGGGATCTCTGCTTCTGATAGTTGATTGATAGTTTAAATATTTTGAAATTTTAAAAATATTTTTTAAAGAAAAGTAAGGAGGATCTCTGTTTCTCATACTTGGAAGATGGTTTAAATGTTTTCAAATTATGACAATAATTTTATAACAAAAATAAGTAGGATCTCTATTTCTGATAGTTGAATGATAGTTTCAATGTTTTGAAATTTTTTTAAAAAAATTTTAGAAAAGTAAGTAAGATCTTTGTTGCTGATAGATGAAAGATAGTTTAAATTTTTTAATATTATGAAATTAATTTTTTTACTCAAATAAGTAGGATCTCTGCTTCTGATAGGTGATTGATAGTTTAAATATTTTGAAATTTTAAAAATATTTTTTTTATAAATGTAAGTAGGATCTCTGTTGGTAATACTTGAAAGATAGTTTAAATGTTTTAAAATTATAAAAATAACTTTTTAACAAAAGTTAGTAGGATCTATGTTTCTCATACTTGAAAGATAGTTTAAATGTTTTCAAATTATGACAATAATTTCATGACAAAAATATGTAGGATCTCTGCTTCTGATAGTTGATTGATAGTTTAAATGTTTTGAAATTTTAAAAAAAAAATTTAAGAAATGTAAGTAGTATCTTCGTTTCTCATACTTGAAGATAGTTTAGTTATTTTCAAATTATGAAAGTAATTTGTTTACAACCATAAGTAGGATCTCTGCTTCTGATAGCTGATTGATAGTTTAAATGTTTTGAAATTTTAAAAATAATTTTTTTATAAATGTAAGTAGGATCTCTGTTGCTAATACTTGGAATATAGTTTAAATGTTTTAAAATTAAGAAAATAATTTGTTTAAAAAAATAAGTGGGATCTCTGCTTCTGATAGTTGATTGATAGTTTAAATGTTTTGAAATTTTAAAAATATTTTTTAAAGAAAAGTAAGTAGGATCTCTGTTTCTCATACTTGGAAGATGGTTTAAATGTTTTCAAATTATGACAATAATTTTATAACAAAAATAAGTAGCATCTCTATTTCTGATAGTTGAATTATAGTTTCAATGTTTTGAAATTTTTTTAAAAAAAATTTAGAAAAGTAAGTAGGATCTTTGTTGTTGATAGATGAAAGATAGTTTAAATTTTTTAATATTATGAAAATAATTTTTTTACTCAAATAAGTAGGATCTCTGCTTCTGATAGGTGATTGATAGTTTAAATATTTTGAAATTTTAAAAATATTTTTTTTAGAAATGTAAGTAGGATCTCTGTTGGTAATACTTGAAAGATAGTTTAAATGTTTTAAAATTATGAAAGTAATTTGTTTACAAAAATAAGTCGGATCTCTCCTTCTGATAGTTGATTGATAGTTTAAATGTTTTGAAATTTTAAAAATAACTTTTTAAGAAAATTAAGTAGGATCTCTGTTTCTCCTACTTGAAAGATAGTTTAAATGTTTTCAAATTATAAAAATAACTTTTTAACAAAAGTTAGTAGGATCTCTGTTTCTCATACTTGAAAGATAGTTTAAATGTTTTCAAATTATGACAATAATTTCATGACAAAAATATGTAGGATCTCTGCTTCTGATAGTTGATTGATAGTTTAAATGTTTTGAAATTTTAAAAATAACTTTTTAAGAAAAGTAAGTAGGATCTCTGTTTCTCATACTTGAAAGATAGTTTAAATGTTTTAAAATTATGAAAGTAATTTGTTTACAAAAATAAGTCGGATCTCTCCTTCTGATAGTTGATTGATAGTTTAAATGTTTTGAAATTTTAAAAATAACTTTTTAAGAAAATTAAGTAGGATCTCTGTTTCTCCTACTTGAAAGATAGTTTAAATGTTTTCAAATTATAAAAATAACTTTTTAACAAAAGTTAGTAGGATCTCTGTTTCTCATACTTGAAAGATAGTTTAAATGTTTTCAAATTATGACAATAATTTCATGACAAAAATATGTAGGATCTCTGCTTCTGATAGTTGATTGATAGTTTAAATGTTTTGAAATTTTAAAAAAAAAATTTAAGAAATGTAAGTAGTATCTTCGTTTCTCATACTTGAAGATAGTTTAGTTATTTTCAAATTATGAAAGTAATTTGTTTACAACCATAAGTAGGATCTCTGCTTCTGATAGCTGATTGATAGTTTAAATGTTTTGAAATTTTAAAAATAATTTTTTTATAAATTTAAGTAGGATCTCTGTTGCTAATACTTGGAATATAGTTTAAATGTTTTAAAATTAAGAAAATAATTTGTTTAAAAAAATAAGTGGGATCTCTGCTTCTGATAGTTGATTGATAGTTTAAATGTTTTGAAATTTTAAAAATATTTTTTAAAGAAAAGTAAGTAGGATCTCTGTTTCTCATACTTGGAAGATGGTTTAAATGTTTTCAAATTATGACAATAATTTTATAACAAAAATAAGTAGCATCTCTATTTCTGATAGTTGAATTATAGTTTCAATGTTTTGAAATTTTTTTAAAAACAATTTAGAAAAGTAAGTAGGATCTTTGTTGTTGATAGATGAAAGATAGTTTAAATTTTTTAATATTATGAAAATAATTTTTTTACTCAAATAAGTAGGATCTCTGCTTCTGATAGGTGATTGATAGTTTAAATATTTTGAAATTTTAAAAATATTTTTTTTAGAAATGTAAGTAGGATCTCTGTTGGTAATACTTGAAAGATAGTTTAAATGTTTTAAAATTATGAAAGTAATTTGTTTACAAAAATAAGTAGGATCTCTCCTTCTGCTAGTTGATTGATAGTTTAAATGTTTTGAAATTTTAAAAATAACTTTTTAAGAAAATTAAGTAGGATCTCTGTTTCTCATACTTGAAAGATAGTTTAAATGTTTTAAAATTATAAAAATAATTTTTTAACAAAAGTAAGTAGGATCTCTGTTGCTGATACTTGAAAGATAGTTTAAATGTTTTCAAATTATGACAATAATTTCATGACAAAAATATGTAGGATCTCTGCTTCTGATAGTTGATTGATAGTTTAAATGTTTTGAAATTAAAAAAAAAAATTTAAGAAATATAAGTAGTATCTTCGTTTCTCATACTTGAAAGATAGTTTAGTTATTTTCAAATTATGAAAGTAATTTGTTTACAACCATAAGTAGGATCTCTGTTTCTGATAGCTGATTGATAGTTTAAATGTTTTGAAATTTTAAAAATAATTTTTTTATAAATGTAAGTAGGATCTCTGTTGCTAATACTTGAAATATAGTTTAAATGTTTTAAAATTAAGAAAATAATTTGTTTAAAAAAATAAGTAGGATCTCTGCTTCTGATAGTTGATTGATAGTTTAAATGTTTTGAAATTTTAAAAATATTTTTTAAAGAAAAGTAAGTAGGATCTCTGTTTCTCATACTTGGAAGATGGTTTAAATGTTTTCAAATTATGACAATAATTTTATAACAAAAATAAGTGGGATCTCTATTTCTGATAGTTGAATGATAGTTTCAATGTTTTGAAATTTTAAAAAAATAAATTTAGAAAAGTAAGTAGGATCTTTGTTGCTGATAGATGAAAGATAGTTTAAATCTTTTAATATTATGAAAATAATTTTTTTACTAAAATAAGTAGGATCTTTGCTTCTGATAGGTGATTGATAGTTTAAATATTTTGAAATTTTAAAAATATTTTTTTTAGAAATGTAAGTAGGATCTCTGTTGCTAATACTTGAAAGATAGTTTAAATGTTTTAAAATTATGAAAATAATTTGTTTACAAAAATAAGTAGGATCTCTGCTTCTGATAGTTGATTGATAATTTAAATGTTTTGTAATTTTCAAAATAATTTTGTAAGAAAAGTAAATAGGATCTCTGTTTCTCATACTTGAAATATAGTTTAAATGTTTTCAAAATATGACAATAATTTTATAACAAAAGTAAGTGGGATCTCAATTTCTGATTGTTGAATGATAGTTTCAATGTTTTGAAATTAAAAAAAATAATAATTTAGAAAAGTAAGGAGGATCTTTGTTGCTGATAGATGAAAGATAGTTTAAATGTTTTAATATGATGAAAATAATTTTTTTACTAAAATATGTAGGACCTCTGCTTCTGATAGCTGATTGATAGTTTAAATGTTTTGAAATTTTAAAAATAATATTTTTAGAAAAGTAAGTAGGATCTCTGTTGGTAATACTTGAAAGATAGTTTAAATGTTTTAAAATTATGAAAATAATTTGTATACAAAAATAAGTAGGATCTCTGGTTCTCATGCTTGAAACATAGTTTAAATGTTTTCAAATTATAAAAGTAGTTTTTTAACAAAAGTTAGTAGGATCTCTGTTTCTCATACTTGAAAGATAGTTTAAATGTTTTCAAATTATGACAATAATTTTATGACAAAAATATGTAGGATCTCTGCTTCTGATAGTTGATTGATAGTTTAAATGTTTTGAAATTTTAAAAATAATTTTTTTAGAAAAGTAACTAGGATCTTTTTTGTTAATACTTGAAAGATAGTTTAAATGTTTAAAAATTAAGAAAATAATTTGTTTACAAAAATATGTAGGATCTCCGCTTCTGATAGTTGATTGATTGTTTACATGTTTTGAAATTGTAAAAATAATTTTTTTAGAAAAGTAAGTAGGATCTCTGTTGCTAATACTTGAAATATAGTTTAAATGTTTTAAAATTAGATAAATAATTTGTTTACAAAAATAAGTAGGATCTCTGCTTCTGATAGTTGATTGATAGTTTAAATGTTTGAAATTTTCAAAATAATTTTGTAAGAAAAGTAAATAGGATCTTTGTTTCTCATACTTGAAATATTGTTTAAATGTTTTCAAATTATGACAATAATTTTATTACAAAAATATGTAGTATCTCTGCTTCTGATAGTAGATTGATAGTTTAAATGTTTTGAAATTTTAAAAATAATTTTTTAGAAAATTAAGTAGGATCTCAGTTGCTAATACTTGAAAAATAGTTTAAATGTTTTAAAATTATGAAAATAATTTGTTTACAAAAATAAGTAGGATCTCTCCTTCTCATAGTTGATTGATAGTTTAAATGTTTTGAAATTTGAAAAATAACTTTTTAAGAAAAGTAAGTAGGATCTCTGTTTCTCATACTTGAAAGATAGTTTAAATGTTTTCAAATTATGACAATAATTTTATTACAAAAATATGTAGTATCTCTGCTTCTGATAGTATATTAATAGTTTAAATGTTTTGAAATTTTAAAAATAATTTTTTAGAAAAGTAAGTAGGATCTCAGTTGCTAATACTTGAAAGATAGTTTAAATGTTTTAAAATTATGAAAATAATTTGTTTACAAAAATAAGTAGGATCTCTCCTTCTGATAGTTGGTAGGATCTCTGTTTCTGATACTTGATAGATAGTTTAAATATTTTGAAATTATGAAAATAATTTGTTTACAAGAATAAGTAGGTTCTCTGTTTCTGATTGTTGATTGATAGTTTAAATGTTTTGAAATTGTAAAAATAATTTTTTAAGAAAAGTAAGTAGGATCTCTGTTTCTAATAGCTGATTGATAGTTTAAATATTTTGAAATTTATAAAATAAGTAGTATCTTCGTTTCTCATACTTGAAAGATAGTTTAATTATTTTCAAATTATGAACGTAATTTGCTTACAAAAATAAGTAGGATCTCCACTTCTGATAGTTGATTGATAGTTTAAATGTTTTGAAATTGTAAAAATAATTTTTTTAGAAAAGTAAGTAGGATCTCTGTTGCTAATACTTGCAATATAGTTTAAATGTTTTAAAATTAGGAAAATAATTTGTTTACAAAAATAAGTAGGATCTCTGCTTCTGATAGTTGATTGATAGTTTAAATGTTTGAAATTTTCAAAATAATTTTGTAAGAAAAGTAAATAGGATCTTTGTTTCTCATACTTGAAATATTGTTTAAATGTTTTCAAATTATGACAATAATTTTATTACAAAAATATGTAGTATCTCTGCTTTTGATAGTAGATTGATAGTTTAAATGTTTTGAAATTTTAAAAATAATTTTTTAGAAAATTAAGTAGGATCTCAGTTGCTAATACTTGAAAGATAGTTTAAATGTTTTAAAATTATGAAAATAATTTGTTTACAAAAATAAGTAGGATCTCTCCTTCTGATAGTTTAAATGTTTTGAAATTTGAAAAATAACTTTTTAAGAAAAGTAAGTAGGATCTCTGTTTCTCATACTTGAAAGATAGTTTAAATGTTTTCAAATTATGACAATAATTTTATTACAAAAATATGTAGTATCTCTGCTTCTGATAGTAGATTCATAGTTTTAATGTTTTGAAATTTTCAAAATAATTTTGTAAGAAAAGTAAATAGGATCTCTATTTCTCATACTTGAAAGATAGTTTAAATGTTTTAAAATTATGAAAGTAATTTGTTTACAAAAATAAGTAGGATCTCTCCTTCTGATAGTTGGTAGGATCTCTGTTTCTGATACTTGACAGATAGTTTAAATATTTTGAAATTATGAAAATAATTTGTTTACAAGAATAAGTAGGATCTCTGTTTCTGATTGTTGATTGATAGTTTAAATGTTTTGAAATTGTAAAAATAATTTTTTTAGAAAAGTAAGTAGGATCTCTGTTGCTAATACTTGAAATATAGTTTAAATGTTTTAAAATTAGGAAAATAATTTGTTTACAAAAATAAGTAGGATCTCTGCTTCTGATAGTTGATTGATAGTTTAAATGTTTTGAAATTTTCAAAATTATTTTGTAAGAAAAGTAAATAGGATCTCTTTTTCTCATACTTGAAAGATAGTTTAAATGTTTTCAAATTATGACAATAATTTTATAACAAAAATAAGTAGGATCTCTACTTCTGATAGTTGAATGATAGTTTCAATGTTTTGAAATTTAAAAAAAAAATATTAGAAAAGTAAGTAGGATCTTTGTTGTTGATAGGTGAAAGATAGTTTAAATGTTTTAATATTATGAAAATAATTTTTTTACTCAAAATAAGTAGGATCTCTGCTTCTGATAGTTGATTGATAGTTTAAATGTTTTGAAATTTTCAAAATAATTTTGTAAGAAAAGTAAATAGGATCTCTGTTTCTCATACTTGAAAGATAGTTTAAATGTTTTCAAATTATGACAATAATTTTATAACAAAAATAAGTGGGATATCTATTTCTGATAGTTGAATGATAGTTTCAATGTTTTGAAATTTTTTTCAAAAAATAATTTAGAAAAGTAAGCATGATCTTTGTTGCTGATAGATGAAAGATAGTTTAAATGTTTTAATATTATGAAAATAATTTTTTTACTAAAATAAGTTGGATCTCTGCTTCTGATAGCTGATTGATAGTTTAAATGTTTTGAAATTTTAAAAATAATTTTTTTAGAAAAGTAATTAGGATCTCTGTTTTTCATACTTGAAAGATAGTTTAAATGTTTTAAAATTATGAAAATAATTTTTTTACTAAAATAAGTAGAATCTCTGCTTCTGATAGTTGATTAATAATTTAAATGTTTTGAAATTTTCAAAATAATTTTGTAAGAAAAGTAAATAGGATCTCTGTTTCTCATACTTGAAATATAGATTAAATGTTTTCAAATTATGACAATAATTTTATAACAAAAATAAGTGGGATCTCTATTTCTGATAGTTGAATGATAGTTTCAATGTTTTGAAATTTTTTTTAAAAATAATTTAGAAAAGTAAGTAGGATCTTTGTTGCTGATAGATGAAAGATAGTTTAAATGTTTTAATATTATGAAACTAATTTTTTTACTAAAATAAGTAGGATCTTTGCTGCTGATAGCTGATTAATAGTTTAAATGTTTTGAAATTTTAAAAATTATTTTTTTAAGAAAAGTAAATAGGATCTATGTTTAACATACTTGAAAGACAGTTTAAATGTTTTAAAATTATGAAAATAATTTGTTTACAAAAATAAGTAGTATCTCTGCTTCTGATAGTTGATTGATAGTTTAAATGTTTTGAAATTTTCAAAATAATTTTGTAAGAAAAGTATATAGGATATTTGTTTCTCATACTTGAAAGATAGTTTAAATGTTTTAAAATTATGAATATAATTTGTTTACAAAAATAAGTAGGATCTCTGCTTCTGATAGTTGATTGATAGTTTAAATGTTTTGAAATTTTCAAAATAATTTTGTAAGAAAAGTAAATAGGATATCTGTTTCTCATACTTGAAAGATAGTTTAAATGTTTTCAAAATATGACAATAATTTTATAACAAAAATAAGTAGGATCTCTACTTCTGATAGTTGAATGATAGTTTCAATGTTTTGAATTTTTTTTAAAAAATAATTTAGAAAAGGAAGCAGGATCTTTGTTGCTGATATATGAAAGATAGTTTAAATGTTTTAATATTATGAAAATAATTATTTTACTAAAATAAGTAGGATCTCTACTTCTGATAGCTGATTGATAGTTTAAATATTTTGAAATTTTAAAAATATTTTTTTTAGAAAAGTAATTAGGATCTCTGTTGCTAATACTTGAAAGATAGTTTAAAGGTTTTAAAATTATGAAAATAATTTATTTACTAAAATAAGTAGGATCTCTGCTTCTAATAGCTGATTGATAGTTTAAATATTTTGAAATGTTAAAAATAATTTTTTTAGAAAAGTAAGCAGGATCTCGGTTTCTAATACTTGAAAGATAGTTTAAATGTTTTAAAATTATAAAAATAATTTGTATACAAAAATAAGTGGGATCTCTGTTTCTCATGCTTGAAACATAGTTTAAATGATTTCAAATTATAAAAATAATTTTTTAACAAAAGTTAGTAGGATCTCTGTTTCTCATACTTGAAAGATAGTTTAAATGTTTTCAAATTACGACAATAATTTTAAGATAAAAATATGTAGGATCTCTGTTTCTGATAGTTGATTGAAAGTTTAAATGATTTGAAATTTAAAAAAAAAATTAAGAAATGTAAGTAGTATCTTCGTTTCTCATACTTGAAAGATAGTTTAATTATTTTCAAATTATGAAAGTAATTTGTTTACAAAAATAAGTAGGATCTCTGCTTCTGATAGTAGATTGATAGTTTAAATGTTTTGAAATTTTAAAAAAAAAAATTTTAGAAAAGTAAGTAGGATCTCTTTTGCTAATACTTGAAAGGTAGTTTAAATGTTTTAAAATTATGAAAATAATTTGTTCACAAAAATAAGTAGGATCTCTCCTTCTGATAGTTGATTGATAGTTTAAATGTTTTGAAATTTTAAAAATAACTTTTTAAGAAAAGTAAGTAGGATCTCTGTTTATCATATTTGAAAGCTAGTTTAAATGTTTTCAAATTATAAAAATAATTTTTTAATAAAAGTAAGTAGGATCTCTGTTTCTGATACTTGAAAGATAGTTTAAATATTTTGAAATTATGAAAATAATTTGTTCACAAAAATAAGTAGGATCTCTGTTTCTGATAGTTGATTGATAGTTTAAATCTTTTGAAATTTTAAAAATAATTTTTTAAGAAAATTAAGTAGGATCTCTGTTTCTCATACTTGAAAGATAGTTTAAATGTTTTAAAATTATGAAAATAATTTGTTTACAACAATAAGTAGGATCTCTCCTTCTGATAGTTGATTGATAGTTTAAATATTTTGAAATTTTAAAAATAACTTTTTAAGAAAAGTAAATAGGATCTCTGTTTATCATACTTGAAAGATAGTTTAAATGTTTTCAAATTATAAAAATAACTTTTTAACAAAAGTTAGTAGGTTCTCTGTTTCTGATACTTGACAGATAGTTTAAATATTTTGAAATTATGAAAATAATTTGTTTACAAGAATAAGTAGGATCTCTGTTTCTGATAGTTGATTGATAGTTTAAATGTTTTGAAATTGTAAAAAAAAATTTTTTAGAAAAGTAAGTAGGATCTCTGTTGCTAATACTTGAAATATAGTTTAAATGTTTTAAAATTATGAAAATAATTTGTTTACAAAAATAAGTAGGATCTGTCCTTCTGATAGTTGATTGATAGTTTAAATGTTTTGAAATTTTAAAAATAACTTTTTAAGAAAATTAAGTAGGATCTCTGTTTCTCATACTTGAAAGATAGTTTAAATGTTTTAAAATTATGAAAATAATTTGTTTACAAAAATAAGTAGGATCTCTGCTTCTGATAGTTGATTGATAGTTTAAATGTTTTGAAATTTTCAAAATAATTTTGTAAGAAAAGTAAATAGGATATCTGTTTCTCATACTTGAAAGATAGTTTAAATGTTTTAAAATTATGAAAATAATTTGTTCACAAAAATAAGTAGGATCTCTGTTTCTGATAGTTGATTGATAGTGTAAATGTTTTGAAATTTTAAAAATAATTTTGTAAGAAAAGTAAGTAGGATCTCTGTTTCTGATACTTGAAAGATAGTTTAAATGTTTTCAAATTATGACAATAATTTTATAACAAAAATAAGTAGGATCTCTACTTCTGATAGTTGAATGATAGTTTCAATGTTTTGAAATTTTTTTAAAAAAAAATTAGAAAAGTAAGTAGGATCTTTGTTGCTGATAGATGGAAGATAGTTTAAATGTTTTAATATTATGAAAATAATTTTTTTACTAAAATAAGTAGGATCTCTGCTTCTGATAGTTGATTGATAGTTTAAATATTTTGAAATTTTAAAAATATTTTTTTTAGAAAAGTAATTAGGATCTGTGTTGCTAATACTTGAAAGATAGTTTCAATGTTTTAAAATTATGAAAATAATTTGATTACAAAAATAAGTAGGATCTCTGCTTCTAATAGCTGATTGATAGTTTAAATGTTTTGAAATTATGAAAATAATTTTTTTAGAAAAGTAAGCAGGATCTCAGTTTGTAATACTTGAAAGATAGTTTAAATGTTTTAAAATTATAAAAATAATTTGTATACAAAAATAAGTGGGATCTCTGTTTCTCATGCTTGAAACATAGTTTAAATGATTTCAAATTATAAAAATATTTTTTTAACAAAAGTTAGTAGGATCTCTGTTTCTCATACTTGAAAGATAGTTTAAATGTATTCAAATTATGACAATAATTTTATTACAAAAATATGTAGGATCTCTGCTTCTGATAGTTGATTGATAGTTTAAATGTTTTGAAATTTTTTTAAAAAAATTAAGAAATGTAAGTAGTATGTCCGTTTCTCATACTTGAAAGATTGTTTAATTCTTTTCAAATTATGAAAGTAATTTGTTTACAAAAATAAGTAGGATCTCTGCTTCTGATAGTTGATTGATAGTTTAAATGTTTTGAAATTTTCAAAATAATTTTGTAAGAAAAGTATATAGGATATTTGTTTCTCATACTTGAAAGATAGTTTAAATGTTTTAAAATTATGAATATAATTTGTTTACAAAAATAAGTAGGATCTCTGCTTCTGATAGTTGATTGATAGTTTAAATGTTTTGAAATTTTCAAAATAATTTTGTAAGAAAAGTAAATAGGATATCTGTTTCTCATACTTGAAAGATAGTTTAAATGTTTTCAAAATATGACAATAATTTTATAACAAAAATAAGTAGGATCTCTACTTCTGATAGTTGAATGATAGTTTCAATGTTTTGAATTTTTTTAAAAAAATAATTTAGAAAAGGAAGCAGGATCTTTGTTGCTGATATATGAAAGATAGTTTAAATGTTTTAATATTATGAAAATAATTATTTTACTAAAATAAGTAGGATCTCTACTTCTGATAGCTGATTGATAGTTTAAATATTTTGAAATTTTAAAAATATTTTTTTTAGAAAAGTAATTAGGATCTCTGTTGCTAATACTTGAAAGATAGTTTAAAGGTTTTAAAATTATGAAAATAATTTATTTACTAAAATAAGTAGGATCTCTGCTTCTAATAGCTGATTGATAGTTTAAATATTTTGAAATGTTAAAAATAATTTTTTTAGAAAAGTAAGCAGGATCTCGGTTTCTAATACTTGAAAGATAGTTTAAATGTTTTAAAATTATAAAAATAATTTGTATACAAAAATAAGTGGGATCTCTGTTTCTCATGCTTGAAACATAGTTTAAATGATTTCAAATTATAAAAATAATTTTTTAACAAAAGTTAGTAGGATCTCTGTTTCTCATACTTGAAAGATAGTTCAAATGTTTTCAAATTATGACAATAATTTTATGACAAAAATATGTAGGATCTCTGCTTCTGATAGTTGATTGAAAGTTTAAATGATTTGAAATTTAAAAAAAAAATTAAGAAATGTAAGTAGTATCTTCGTTTCTCATACTTGAAAGATAGTTTAATTATTTTCAAATTATGAAAGTAATTTGTTTACAAAAATAAGTAGGATCTCTGCTTCTGATAGTAGATTGATAGTTTAAATGTTTTGAAATTTTAAAAATAATTTTTTTAGAAAAGTAAGTAGGATCTCTTTTGCTAATACTTGAAAGATAGTTTAAATGTTTTAAAATTATGAAAATAATTTGTTTACAAAAATAAGTAGGATCTCTCCTTCTGATAGTTGATTGATAGTTTAAATGTTTTGAAATTTTAAAAATAACTTTTTAAGAAAAGTAAGTAGGATCTCTGTTTATCATACTTGAAAGCTAGTTTAAATGTTTTCAAATTATAAAAATAATTTTTTAACAAAAGTTAGTAGGATCTCTGTTTCTGATACTTGACAGATAGTTTAAATATTTTGAAATTATGAAAATAATTTGTTTACAAGAATAAGTAGGATCTCTGTTTCTGAAAGTTGATTGATAGTTTAAATCTTTTGAAATTTTAAAAATAACTTTTTAAGAAAATTAAGTAGGATCTCTGTTTCTCATACTTGAAAGATAGTTTAAATGTTTTAAAATTATGAAAATAATTTGTTTACAACAATAAGTAGGATCTCTCCTTCTGATAGTTGATTGATAGTTTAAATATTTTGAAATTTTAAAAATAACTTTTTAAGAAAAGTAAATAGGATCTCTGTTTATCATACTTGAAAGATAGTTTAAATGTTTTCAAATTATAAAAATAACTTTTTAACAAAAGTTAGTAGGTTCTCTGTTTCTGATACTTGACAGATAGTTTAAATATTTTGAAATTATGAAAATAATTTGTTTACAAGAATAAGTAGGATCTCTGTTTCTGATAGTTGATTGATAGTTTAAATGTTTTGAAATTGTAAAAATATTTTTTTTAGAAAAGTAAGTAGGATCTCTGTTGCTAATACTTGAAATATAGTTTAAATGTTTTAAAATTATGAAAATAATTTGTTTACAAAAATAAGTAGGATCTGTCCTTCTGATAGTTGATTGATAGTTTAAATGTTTTGAAATTTTAAAAATAACTTTTTAAGAAAATTAAGTAGGATCTCTGTTTCTCATACTTGAAAGATAGTTTAAATGTTTTAAAATTATGAAAATAATTTGTTTACAAAAATAAGTAGGATCTCTGCTTCTGATAGTTGATTGATAGTTTAAATGTTTTGAAATTTTCAAAATAATTTTGTAAGAAAAGTAAATAGGATATCTGTTTCTCATACTTGAAAGATAGTTTAAATGTTTTAAAATTATGAAAATAATTTGTTTACAAAAATAAGTAGGATCTCTGCTTCTGATAGTTGATTGATAGTTTAAATGTTTTGAAATTTTCAAAATAATTTTGTAAGAAAAGTAAATAGGATCTCTGTTTCTCATACTTGAAAGATAGTTTAAATGTTTTCAAATTATGACAATAATTTTATAACAAAAATAAGTAGGATCTCTACTTCTGATAGTTGAATGATAGTTTCAATGTTTTGAAATTTTTTTAAAAAAAAATTAGAAAAGTAAGTAGGATCTTTGTTGCTGATAGATGGAAGATAGTTTAAATGTTTTAATATTATGAAAATAATTTTTTTACTAAAATAAGTAGGATCTCTGCTTCTGATAGTTGATTGATAGTTTAAATATTTTGAAATTTTAAAAATATTTTTTTTAGAAAAGTAATTAGGATCTGTGTTGCTAATACTTGAAAGATAGTTTCAATGTTTTAAAATTATGAAAATAATTTGATTACAAAAATAAGTAGGATCTCTGCTTCTAATAGCTGATTGATAGTTTAAATGTTTTGAAATTATGAAAATAATTTTTTTAGAAAAGTAAGCAGGATCTCAGTTTGTAATACTTGAAAGATAGTTTAAATGTTTTAAAATTATAAAAATAATTTGTATACAAAAATAAGTGGGATCTCTGTTTCTCATGCTTGAAACATAGTTTAAATGATTTCAAATTATAAAAATATTTTTTTAACAAAAGTTAGTAGGATCTCTGTTTCTCATACTTGAAAGATAGTTTAAATGTATTCAAATTATGACAATAATTTTATTACAAAAATATGTAGGATCTCTGCTTCTGATAGTTGATTGATAGTTTAAATGTTTTGAAATTTTTTTAAAAAAATTAAGAAATGTAAGTAGTATGTCCGTTTCTCATACTTGAAAGATTGTTTAATTCTTTTCAAATTATGAAAGTAATTTGTTTACAAAAATAAGTAGGATCTCTGCTTCTGATAGTTGATTGATAGTTTAAATGTTTTGAAATTTTCAAAATAATTTTGTAAGAAAAGTATATAGGATATTTGTTTCTCATACTTGAAAGATAGTTTAAATGTTTTAAAATTATGAATATAATTTGTTTACAAAAATAAGTAGGATCTCTGCTTCTGATAGTTGATTGATAGTTTAAATGTTTTGAAATTTTCAAAATAATTTTGTAAGAAAAGTAAATAGGATATCTGTTTCTCATACTTGAAAGATAGTTTAAATGTTTTCAAAATATGACAATAATTTTATAACAAAAATAAGTAGGATCTCTACTTCTGATAGTTGAATGATAGTTTCAATGTTTTGAATTTTTTTAAAAAAATAATTTAGAAAAGGAAGCAGGATCTTTGTTGCTGATATATGAAAGATAGTTTAAATGTTTTAATATTATGAAAATAATTATTTTACTAAAATAAGTAGGATCTCTACTTCTGATAGCTGATTGATAGTTTAAATATTTTGAAATTTTAAAAATATTTTTTTTAGAAAAGTAATTAGGATCTCTGTTGCTAATACTTGAAAGATAGTTTAAAGGTTTTAAAATTATGAAAATAATTTATTTACTAAAATAAGTAGGATCTCTGCTTCTAATAGCTGATTGATAGTTTAAATATTTTGAAATGTTAAAAATAATTTTTTTAGAAAAGTAAGCAGGATCTCGGTTTCTAATACTTGAAAGATAGTTTAAATGTTTTAAAATTATAAAAATAATTTGTATATAAAAATAAGTGGGATCTCTGTTTCTCATGCTTGAAACATAGTTTAAATGATTTCAAATTATAAAAATAATTTTTTAACAAAAGTTAGTAGGATCTCTGTTTCTCATACTTGAAAGATAGTTTAAATGTTTTCAAATTATGACAATAATTTTATGACAAAAATATGTAGGATCTCTGCTTCTGATAGTTGATTGAAAGTTTAAATGATTTGAAATTTAAAAAAAAAATTAAGAAATGTAAGTAGTATCTTCGTTTCTCATACTTGAAAGATAGTTTAATTATTTTCAAATTATGAAAGTAATTTGTTTACAAAAATAAGTAGGATCTCTGCTTCTGATAGTAGATTGATAGTTTAAATGTTTTGAAATTTTAAAAATAATTTTTTTAGAAAAGTAAGTAGGATCTCTTTTGCTAATACTTGAAAGGTAGTTTAAATGTTTTAAAATTATGAAAATAATTTGTTCACAAAAATAAGTAGGATCTCTCCTTCTGATAGTTGATTGATAGTTTAAATGTTTTGAAATTTTAAAAATAACTTTTTAAGAAAAGTAAGTAGGATCTCTGTTTATCATACTTGAAAGCTAGTTTAAATGTTTTCAAATTATAAAAATAATTTTTTAACAAAAGTTAGTAGGATCTCTGTTTCTGATACTTGACAGATAGTTTAAATATTTTGAAATTATGAAAATAATTTGTTTACAAGAATAAGTAGGATCTCTGTTTCTGAAAGTTGATTGATAGTTTAAATCTTTTGAAATTTTAAAAATAACTTTTTAAGAAAATTAAGTAGGATCTCTGTTTCTCATACTTGAAAGATAGTTTAAATGTTTTAAAATTATGAAAATAATTTGTTTACAACAATAAGTAGGATCTCTCCTTCTGATAGTTGATTGATAGTTTAAATATTTTGAAATTTTAAAAATAACTTTTTAAGAAAAGTAAATAGGATCTCTGTTTATCATACTTGAAAGATAGTTTAAATGTTTTCAAATTATAAAAATAATTTTTTAACAAAATTAAGTAGGATCTCTGTTTCTGATACTTGAAAGATAGTTTAAATATTTTGAAATTATGAAAATAATTTGTTTACAAGAATAAGTAGGATCTCTGTTTCTGATAGTTGATTGATAGTTTAAATGTTTTGAAATTGTAAAAATATTTTTTTTAGAAAAGTAAGTAGGATCTCTGTTGCTAATACTTGAAATATAGTTTAAATGTTTTAAAATTATGAAAATAATTTGTTTACAAAAATAAGTAGGATATGTCCTTCTGATAGTTGATTGATAGTTTAAATGTTTTGAAATTTTAAAAATAACTTTTTAAGAAAATTAAGTAGGATCTCTGTTTCTCATACTTGAAAGATAGTTTAAATGTTTTAAAATTATGAAAATAATTTGTTTACAAAAATAAGTAGGATCTCTGCTTCTGATAGTTGATTGATAGTTTAAATGTTTTGAAATTTTCAAAATAATTTTGTAAGAAAAGTAAATAGGATATCAGTTTCTCATACTTGAAAGATAGTTTAAATGTTTTAAAATTATGAAAATAATTTGTTTACAAAAATAAGTAGGATCTCTGCTTCTGATAGTTGATTGATAGTTTAAATGTTTTGAAATTTTCAAAATAATTTTGTAAGAAAAGTAAATAGGATCTCTGTTTCTCATACTTGAAAGATAGTTTAAATGTTTTGAAATTATGACAATAATTTTATAACAAAAATAAGTAGGATCTCTACTTCTGATAGTTGAATGATAGTTTCAATGTTTTGAAATTTTTAAAAAAAAAAATTAGAAAAGTAAGTAGGATCTTTGTTGCTGATAGATGGAAGATAGTTTAAATGTTTTAATATTATGAAAATAATTTTTTTACTAAAATAAGTAGGATCTCTGCTTCTGATAGTTGATTGATAGTTTAAATATTTTGAAATTTTAAAAATATTTTTTTTAGAAAAGTAATTAGGATCTGTGTTGCTAATACTTGAAAGATAGTTTCAATGTTTTAAAATTATGAAAATAATTTGATTACAAAAATAAGTAGGATCTCTGCTTCTAATAGCTGATTGATAGTTTAAATGTTTTGAAATTATGAAAATAATTTTTTTAGAAAAGTAAGCAGGATCTCAGTTTGTAATACTTGAAAGATAGTTTAAATGTTTTAAAATTATAAAAATAATTTGTATACAAAAATAAGTGGGATCTCTGTTTCTCATGCTTGAAACATAGTTTAAATGATTTCAAATTATAAAAATATTTTTTTAACAAAAGTTAGTAGGATCTCTGTTTCTCATACTTGAAAGATAGTTTAAATGTATTCAAATTATGACAATAATTTTATTACAAAAATATGTAGGATCTCTGCTTCTGATAGTTGATTGATAGTTTAAATGTTTTGAAATTTTTTTAAAAAAATTAAGAAATGTAAGTAGTATGTCCGTTTCTCATACTTGAAAGATTGTTTAATTCTTTTCAAATTATGAAAGTAATTTGTTTACAAAAATAAGTAGGATCTCTGCTTCTGATAGTTGATTGATAGTTTAAATGTTTTGAAATTTTCAAAATAATTTTGTAAGAAAAGTATATAGGATATTTGTTTCTCATACTTGAAAGATAGTTTAAATGTTTTAAAATTATGAATATAATTTGTTTACAAAAATAAGTAGGATCTCTGCTTCTGATAGTTGATTGATAGTTTAAATGTTTTGAAATTTTCAAAATAATTTTGTAAGAAAAGTAAATAGGATATCTGTTTCTCATACTTGAAAGATAGTTTAAATGTTTTCAAAATATGACAATAATTTTATAACAAAAATAAGTAGGATCTCTACTTCTGATAGTTGAATGATAGTTTCAATGTTTTGAATTTTTTTAAAAAAATAATTTAGAAAAGGAAGCAGGATCTTTGTTGCTGATATATGAAAGATAGTTTAAATGTTTTAATATTATGAAAATAATTATTTTACTAAAATAAGTAGGATCTCTACTTCTGATAGCTGATTGATAGTTTAAATATTTTGAAATTTTAAAAATATTTTTTTTAGAAAAGTAATTAGGATCTCTGTTGCTAATACTTGAAAGATAGTTTAAAGGTTTTAAAATTATGAAAATAATTTATTTACTAAAATAAGTAGGATCTCTGCTTCTAATAGCTGATTGATAGTTTAAATATTTTGAAATGTTAAAAATAATTTTTTTAGAAAAGTAAGCAGGATCTCGGTTTCTAATACTTGAAAGATAGTTTAAATGTTTTAAAATTATAAAAATAATTTGTATACAAAAATAAGTGGGATCTCTGTTTCTCATGCTTGAAACATAGTTTAAATGATTTCAAATTATAAAAATAATTTTTTAACAAAAGTTAGTAGGATCTCTGTTTCTCATACTTGAAAGATAGTTTAAATGTTTTCAAATTATGACAATAATTTTATTACAAAAATATGTAGGATCTCTGCTTCTGATAGTTGATTGATAGTTTAAATGTTTTGAAATTTTTTTAAAAAAATTAAGAAATGTAAGTAGTATGTCCGTTTCTCATACTTGAAAGATTGTTTAATTCTTTTCAAATTATGAAAGTAATTTGTTTACAAAAATAAGTAGGATCTCTGCTTCTGATAGTTGATTGATAGTTTAAATGTTTTGAAATTTTCAAAATAATTTTGTAAGAAAAGTATATAGGATATTTGTTTCTCATACTTGAAAGATAGTTTAAATGTTTTCAAATTATAAAAATAACTTTTTAACAAAAGTTAGTAGGTTCTCTGTTTCTGATACTTGACAGATAGTTTAAATATTTTGAAATTATGAAAATAATTTGTTTACAAGAATAAGTAGGATCTCTGTTTCTGATAGTTGATTGATAGTTTAAATGTTTTGAAATTGTAAAAATATTTTTTTTAGAAAAGTAAGTAGGATCTCTGTTGCTAATACTTGAAATATAGTTTAAATGTTTTAAAATTATGAAAATAATTTGTTTACAAAAATAAGTAGGATCTGTCCTTCTGATAGTTGATTGATAGTTTAAATGTTTTGAAATTTTAAAAATAATTTTTTAAGAAAAGTAAGTAGGATCTCTGTTTCTGATACTTGAAAGATAGTTTAAATGTTTTAAAATTATGAAAATAATTTGTTTACAAAAATAAGTAGGATCTCTGCTTCTGATAGTTGATTGATAGTTTAAATGTTTTGAAATTTTCAAAATAATTTTGTAAGAAAAGTAAATAGGATATCTGTTTCTCATACTTGAAAGATAGTTTAAATGTTTTAAAATTATGAAAATAATTTGTTTACAAAAATAAGTAGGATCTCTGCTTCTGATAGTTGATTGATAGTTTAAATGTTTTGAAATTTTCAAAATAATTTTGTAAGAAAAGTAAATAGGATCTCTGTTTCTCATACTTGAAAGATAGTTTAAATGTTTTCAAATTATGACAATAATTTTATAACAAAAATAAGTAGGATCTCTACTTCTGATAGTTGAATGATAGTTTCAATGTTTTGAAATTTTTAAAAAAAAAAATTAGAAAAGTAAGTAGGATCTTTGTTGCTGATAGATGGAAGATAGTTTAAATGTTTTAATATTATGAAAATAATTTTTTTACTAAAATAAGTAGGATCTCTGCTTCTGATAGTTGATTGATAGTTTAAATATTTTGAAATTTTAAAAATATTTTTTTAGAAAAGTAATTAGGATCTGTGTTGCTAATACTTGAAAGATAGTTTCAATGTTTTAAAATTATGAAAATAATTTGATTACAAAAATAAGTAGGATCTCTGCTTCTAATAGCTGATTGATAGTTTAAATGTTTTGAAATTATGAAAATAATTTTTTTAGAAAAGTAAGCAGGATCTCAGTTTGTAATACTTGAAAGATAGTTTAAATGTTTTAAAATTATAAAATAATTTGTATACAAAAATAAGTGGGATCTCTGTTTCTCATGCTTGAAACATAGTTTAAATGATTTCAAATTATAAAAATATTTTTTTAACAAAAGTTAGTAGGATCTCTGTTTCTCATACTTGAAAGATAGTTTAAATGTATTCAAATTATGACAATAATTTTATTACAAAAATATGTAGGATCTCTGCTTCTGATAGTTGATTGATAGTTTAAATGTTTTGAAATTTTTTTAAAAAAATTAAGAAATGTAAGTAGTATGTCCGTTTCTCATACTTGAAAGATTGTTTAATTCTTTTCAAATTATGAAAGTAATTTGTTTACAAAAATAAGTAGGATCTCTGCTTCTGATAGTTGATTGATAGTTTAAATGTTTTGAAATTTTCAAAATAATTTTGTAAGAAAAGTATATAGGATATTTGTTTCTCATACTTGAAAGATAGTTTAAATGTTTTAAAATTATGAATATAATTTGTTTACAAAAATAAGTAGGATCTCTGCTTCTGATAGTTGATTGATAGTTTAAATGTTTTGAAATTTTCAAAATAATTTTGTAAGAAAAGTAAATAGGATATCTGTTTCTCATACTTGAAAGATAGTTTAAATGTTTTCAAAATATGACAATAATTTTATAACAAAAATAAGTAGGATCTCTACTTCTGATAGTTGAATGATAGTTTCAATGTTTTGAATTTTTTTAAAAAAATAATTTAGAAAAGGAAGCAGGATCTTTGTTGCTGATATATGAAAGATAGTTTAAATGTTTTAATATTATGAAAATAATTATTTTACTAAAATAAGTAGGATCTCTACTTCTGATAGCTGATTGATAGTTTAAATATTTTGAAATTTTAAAAATATTTTTTTTAGAAAAGTAATTAGGATCTCTGTTGCTAATACTTGAAAGATAGTTTAAAGGTTTTAAAATTATGAAAATAATTTATTTACTAAAATAAGTAGGATCTCTGCTTCTAATAGCTGATTGATAGTTTAAATATTTTGAAATGTTAAAAATAATTTTTTAGAAAAGTAAGCAGGATCTCGGTTTCTAATACTTGAAAGATAGTTTAAATGTTTTAAAATTATAAAAATAATTTGTATACAAAAATAAGTGGGATCTCTGTTTCTCATGCTTGAAACATAGTTTAAATGATTTCAAATTATAAAAATAATTTTTTAACAAAAGTTAGTAGGATCTCTGTTTCTCATACTTGAAAGATAGTTCAAATGTTTTCAAATTATGACAATAATTTTATGACAAAAATATGTAGGATCTCTGCTTCTGATAGTTGATTGAAAGTTTAAATGATTTGAAATTTAAAAAAAAAATTAAGAAATGTAAGTAGTATCTTCGTTTCTCATACTTGAAAGATAGTTTAATTATTTTCAAATTATGAAAGTAATTTGTTTACAAAAATAAGTAGGATCTCTGCTTCTGATAGTAGATTGATAGTTTAAATGTTTTGAAATTTTAAAAATAATTTTTTTAGAAAAGTAAGTAGGATCTCTTTTGCTAATACTTGAAAGGTAGTTTAAATGTTTTAAAATTATGAAAATAATTTGTTCACAAAAATAAGTAGGATCTCTCCTTCTGATAGTTGATTGATAGTTTAAATGTTTTGAAATTTTAAAAATAATTTTTTAAGAAAAGTAAGTAGGATCTCTGTTTCTGATACTTGAAAGATAGTTTAAATGTTTTGAAATTTTAAAAATAATTTTTTAAGAAAAGTTAGTAGGATCTCTGTTTCTGATACTTGAAAGATAGTTTAAATATTTTGAAATTATGAAAATAATTTGTTCACAAAAATAAGTAGGATCTCTGTTTCTGAAAGTTGATTGATAGTTTAAATCTTTTGAAATTTTAAAAATAACTTTTTAAGAAAATTAAGTAGGATCTCTGTTTCTCATACTTGAAAGATAGTTTAAATGTTTTAAAATTATGAAAATAATTTGTTTACAACAATAAGTAGGATCTCTCCTTCTGATAGTTGATTGATAGTTTAAATATTTTGAAATTTTAAAAATAACTTTTAAGAAAAGTAAATAGGATCTCTGTTTATCATACTTGAAAGATAGTTTAAATGTTTTCAAATTATAAAAATAACTTTTTAACAAAAGTTAGTAGGTTCTCTGTTTCTGATACTTGACAGATAGTTTAAATATTTTGAAATTATGAAAATAATTTGTTTACAAGAATAAGTAGGATCTCTGTTTCTGATAGTTGATTGATAGTTTAAATGTTTTGAAATTGTAAAAATATTTTTTTTAGAAAAGTAAGTAGGATCTCTGTTGCTAATACTTGAAATATAGTTTAAATGTTTTAAAATTATGAAAATAATTTGTTTACAAAAATAAGTAGGATCGATGTTTTTGATAGTTGATTGATAGTTTAAATGTTTTGAAATTTTAAAAATAACTTTTAAGAAAATTAAGTAGGATCTCTGTTTCTCATACTTGAAAGATAGTTTAAATGTTTTAAAATTATGAAAATAATTTGTTTACAAAATAAGTAGGATCTCTGCTTCTGATAGTTGATTGATAGTTTAAATGTTTTGAAATTTTCAAAATAATTTTGTAAGAAAAGTAAATAGGATATCTGTTTCTCATACTTGAAAGATAGTTTAAATGTTTTAAAATTATGAAAATAATTTGTTTACAAAAATAAGTAGGATCTCTGCTTCTGATAGTTGATTGATAGTTTAAATGTTTTGAAATTTTCAAAATAATTTTGTAAGAAAATTAATAGGATCTCTGTTTCTCATACTTGAAAGATAGTTTAAATGTTTTCAAATTATGACAATAATTTTATAACAAAAATAAGTAGGATCTCTACTTCTGATAGTTGAATGATAGTTTCAATGTTTTGAAATTTTTTTAAAAAAAAATTAGAAAAGTAAGTAGGATCTTTGTTGCTGATAGATGGAAGATAGTTTAAATGTTTTAATATTATGAAAATAATTTTTTTACTAAAATAAGTAGGATCTCTGCTTCTGATAGTTGATTGATAGTTTAAATATTGTGAAATTTTAAAAATATTTTTTTTAGAAAAGTAATTAGGATCTGTGTTGCTAATACTTGAAAGATAGTTTCAATGTTTTAAAATTATGAAATAATTTGATTACAAAAATAAGTAGGATCTCTGCTTCTAATAGCTGATTGATAGTTTAAATGTTTTGAAATTATGAAAATAATTTTTTTAGAAAAGTAAGCAGGATCTCAGTTTGTAATACTTGAAAGATAGTTTAAATGTTTTAAAATTATAAAAATAATTTGTATACAAAAATAAGTGGGATCTCTGTTTCTCATGCTTGAAACATAGTTTAAATGATTTCAAATTATAAAAATATTTTTTAACAAAAGTTAGTAGGATCTCTGTTTCTCATACTTGAAAGATAGTTTAA
>JAAWWB010000243.1:0-45917 GCA_018804465.1 Populus tomentosa
AATCAGTGATTGCGATGGCAAAATCTACTTTTGATAGGTTAATCATGCAGTCCATGCTTGCTCATCAAACTGGTAATCTTTCCCAGATTGGTGCTAGCCTTGTCGCAGAGCTTGTGGAAGGAAATGCAGACATGACAGGAGAGCTTCAAGGTGAAGCTTTGATGCATAAGACATATGCAGCGCGCTTAATGGGTGGTGAGGCATCAGCTCCTGCTGCTGCAACCGCAGTCCTGAGATTTATGGTTGATCTTGCAAAGATGTCTCCTCCCTTTTCAGCTGTTTGCAGAAGGCCTGAGTTTCTCGAAAGCTGCGTCGACCTTTATTTTTCTTGCACGAGGTTTGTTTTCAGACATGATGCAATTTGTATTCTCTTTCTGGATGCTACATTGAAAATTTTGGAACTGCTTGTTCCCAATTTTAATTACTCGAGCAATATTGTGATTGAATGAGCCCTTTTTTCCCCTTGCAGAGCAGCTTATGCAGTGAAGATGGTGAAAGCACTTTCTGAGAAGACAGAAGAAAAGGAGTTGAATGATTGTGATGATACCAGCAGTTCTCAGAATACTTTCTCTAGCTTACCGCTTGAACAGGAACAATCTGCAAAGACCTCCATTAGTGCTGGAAGCTTTCCTCAAGGGCATGCAAGTACAAGTTCTGAAGATATGCTTGTGTCCCTAAATGATGTGGCTGATGTTAAAGCAGAGATTGCCATCTCTAATTCCCATGAGGAATTGAAAAAATCAGCCCAAGGTGTCCCAGCTGTTCAGAACTTTGTTGGGGATAATGTTGACCTGAATTCTGCCACCTCCAGCTCAAATGAATTCAATAACCGTAATGTTGATGGCAATCTGGATTCCTTTCGACAGGCAGATTCCCAGAGTTCAGCATCTCTCAACATACCAGATTCACCTATTATATCTGAGAAGTCGAGCACAAGAATCCCCCTCACACCACCATCATCACCGGCCCTTGCATTGTCATCTTGGCTTGGCAGTGCGTCCCGCAAAGAATCCAAAGCTTCATTACAAGCCACTCCTTCCATGGAGTCTTCTGTGTCTGGTAGTGAATTTGATCCATCTGCGGACTTGAAGTCTAGTTCCCAAGGGCCATCTGCTGCAAACTCATTTTTTGCAGTTAGCCCGAAGCTTCTCCTTGAAATGGATGATTCTGGCTATGGGGGAGGGCCATGTTCTGCAGGAGCGAATGCTGTGTTAGATTTCATGGCAGAAGTTCTTTCTGATTTTATCACCGAGCAGATTAAAGCAGCACAGGTTATAGAGGGCATCTTGGAAACAGTACCTTTATATGTTGATGCTGAATCTGTATTAGTTTTTCAGGGTTTGTGCCTTAGCAGGTTGATGAACTTTGTGGAAAGGCGTCTTTTGCGTGATGATGAGGAAGATGAGAAAAAGCTAGACAAAAGTCGGTGGACCTCAAACCTGGATGCATTATGTTGGATTATAGTAGATCGTGTCTATATGGGCTCCTTTCCTCAACCTGCTGGTGTGTTGAAAACTCTGGAGTTCTTGTTGTCAATGTTACAGCTGGCAAACAAAGATGGTCGCATTGAAGAAGCAGCTCCTGCAGGAAAGAGTCTTTTATCTATCACAAGAGGAAGCAGGCAACTTGATACTTTTATAAATTCACTCCTTAAGAACACAAATCGTATGATAATGTATTGTTTCTTGCCATCGTTTTTGGTCACCATAGGAGAGGATGATCTTCTTTCATGCTTAGGTTTGCTTGTTGAGCCCAAGAAAAGATTACCATCCAATTCTTCACAAGATGATACAGGAATTGATATCTGCACAGTTTTACAGTTGCTAGTTGCTCACAAGCGCATTATTTTCTGTCCCAGCAATGTCGATACTGATCTGAATTGCTGTCTTTGTGTAAATCTAATATCTCTTCTCCATGATCAAAGGAAAAACGTTCAGAACATGGCAGTCGATATTGTCAAGTATCTGTTGGTGCACCGCAGGGCTGCGCTAGAAGACTTGCTTGTTTCTAAACCAAATCAAGGGCAGCACATGGATGTACTACATGGTGGCTTTGACAAATTATTGACTGGAAGTTTGTCTACTTTCTATGAGTGGCTTCAGAGTTCTGAACTGATGGTCAACAAAGTATTGGAGCAGTCTGCAGCCATTATGTGGGTTCAGTGTATTGCTGGATCGGCAAAATTTCCAGGAGTGAGAATTAAAGGTTTGGAGGTTCGTCGTAGGAGGGAAATGGGCAGAAGATCACGGGATATTTTGAAGTTGGACCAAAAACATTGGGAACAGGTACATGAACGAAGATATGCATTGGACATGCTTCGTGATGCAATGTCTACTGAGTTAAGAGTTGTCCGCCAAGATAAGTATGGATGGGTTCTCCATGCTGAAAGTGAGTGGCAAACCCTTCTTCAACAACTTGTACATGAGCGTGGAATATTCCCACTGCGGAAATCCTCAGCAACTGAAGATCCTGAATGGCAGCTTTGTCCCATTGAAGGACCATACAGGATGCGCAAAAAGCTTGAGCGCTGCAAATTGAGGATTGACACTGTTCAAAATGTTCTTGATGGACAGTTTGAGTTAGGAGAAGCAGAGCTGTTGAAGGGAAAATATGGGGATGGCCCAGATGCTTCTGATACTGACACTGAATTGTTTTTTCATCTTTTAACTGATGGCGCCAAACAAAATGGCCTGGATGGTGATATGTATGGTGAATTTCTTAAAGAATCAGATGATGTGAAAGGTACAGCTTCTGTTAGAAGTGGATGGAATGATGACCAAGCTAGTGACATGAATGAAGCAAGTCTTCACTCAGCACTTGAATTTGGTGTCAGGTCTAGTACCGTGTCTGTCCCAATGTCAGAGAGCATGCATGAAAAATCAGACGTTGGAACTCCAATGCAATCATCATCTAATAAAGCAGATGGAATCATTGTCACTGAAGATAAATCAGATAAAGAACTGAATGATAATGGTGAATATCTGATCCGACCATATTTGGAACCTCAAGAAAAGATACGATTCAAATATAACTGTGAGCGAGTTGTGGGTTTGGACAAGCATGATGGTATGTTTTTGATAGGGGAGCTCTCTTTATACATAATCGAGAATTTTTACATTGATGATTCTGGGTGTATTTGTGAAAAAGAATGCGAGGATGAACTCTCTGTTATTGATCAGGCTTTGGGTGTAAAGAAGGATGTTACTGGCAGTGCTGATTTCCAATCCAAGTCAACGTCATCCTGGATCACAACAGTAAAGGCATGTGTTGGTGGAAGGGCATGGGCCTATAATGGTGGTGCATGGGGCAAGGAGAAAGTGTGTACTAGTGGTAATTTACCTCATCCCTGGCATATGTGGAAGCTCAACAGTGTTCATGAGATTTTGAAACGTGATTACCAGCTCCGACCTGTTGCTGTTGAGATATTCAGCATGGATGGATGCAATGATCTCCTCGTGTTCCACAAAAAGGAGAGAGAAGAAGTATTCAAAAATCTGGTTGCCATGAATCTTCCAAGAAATAGCATGTATGAATTCTGCTACTCATTGCTTTTGAATTTTATAGGTTTTGATTTTTTCTTCCATGATTGTTATATTCTTGTGCATACTTGTCATTATCTAGCAATTGCATTTGCTAATTATTTTATAAATTCTTATGCTTCACATGTTGTGAATTTATGCTGTAGCCATGTATCAACTCTTTTGTTAGATTTTTCAAGTGTTTTAACAGTTGCACATGATTCTTTTTGATCTGGGAAGGGTTGAGTAGGATGCTTCATGTCTTGGTGCATTTACATCTTACCATGAATGGAAAAAAGTTAAGAGACCAAGGCCTTTTAACAATTGATGTCTCAATGCCAATCTCGTGGGAGATATTGTGTATTGGCTTGTTGATGGAGGATAAAGAAAACCTTCTAAGTTTGATAGCTGTATTTTATTTGGTCATTCATGATCTTTTTTTGTAGTTTTAGGAATTTCATTATTTTCAATGTAGTAGTTGTATAAGTTTTTCGTATGAATTTAGTTCTATTTCTTAGTTAAGTGGTTTTTCTGTTTTGCTATTTTTTCTGGTTTTCCAACTCTGCAATATCTTTGATGCTTATATGTAGCACCCTAGTTAGATATCCAAGTCAAGCTATTTTCTATTGATCTAGCAAATTGAGTTTCAGTGATTGATTCTGTGTAAGTTTTCTGTCACTTGGTTGTTTGCTCTAGCACTTGTCCGTAGGTTTCATATTTTTAGGTGTCATCACAGTGGGATGCAGGTTGAACAGTTTTATCAAGGACTTTTATGTTTGTGTGTTACTCTCCCCACCCATCAAATAATAATTATGATGACAGATTGGAAAATCTTATCTTTGAGATTGCTTAACAACTCGAACTGTATCTCTGAGTCTCTGAGCAATTAAATGTAAACTGCATTGCATAAAAGAAAAAAAGATGGTCTTTATTAAATGAATGCAGATACTTTAGTGGAGGAACTGCTTCATCAAATGCACTGGTGATCCTTTTGGGTTTTGGAAAATATCCCCATGTGTTTGTGCATTCCATTTTCAAATGTCTTCATTTATACTAGTGAAATACATCTAATTACTAATACCTTCTCAAGATATGATTTTGTGTGATTTTATGGTTCACCACTCCCCTCCCTCTGTGACATCCTCTGAGGTTGATGTAAGAAGCTCTTAAATAGGTTGTTATCTAATATCTACTGCTAATGTAGTTTTGTCATGCAATTGGGTGGTGGTTGAATTAAAGATTTTTAAAATCTTTCATTTTCAGGAAAGTATAAATGTTATTTTATATTGCTTCTTGGTTTACAAATCTAGTTTTTTTGGTTATTGTGATTTTTAGCTTTAATTATGAATGTAAATTTTGTTAGATTTGGACTTTATTTTCTATATTTTAGGGTTTCATTTTAGCTTAAATGCTATAGAAAGGGAATAAGCACGGGTTTGAAGGTAGTGAATCATTAATAAATGATATTGATAATTAAGGTTATTGTTTTCCTCTCCATTGCTACTCTTCTCTATTTCTCACCCCCTCTCTTCCTTGATTCCCTCTTTCCTTGTCCTCGATCACAATCATCATCTCTTGGCAAATGGATATGCTAATAGTGTCTTGGAATCATAATAAGATGACATTATTATATTTATGTTGCTCACATGCTGATGCTAATCAACTTTTTAGATGCTTCTTTCTCAGAATATTTGAACAAAAGATTGCTTAATTCACAATTCTCTCGTATTTCAGGTTGGATACTACAATTTCTGGATCAGTAAAACAAGAAAGTAACGAGGGCAGTCGTTTATTTAAGATAATGGCTAAATCCTTCTCTAAAAGGTGGCAAAATGGAGAAATTAGCAATTTCCAATATCTCATGCATCTGAACACCTTGGCCGGTAGAGGATACAGTGATCTAACCCAATATCCAGTGTTTCCATGGGTTCTCGCTGATTATGAGAGTGAAAATCTGGATTTGTCCAATCCTAAATCCTTTCGTAAGCTCGAGAAGCCAATGGGTTGTCAAACACAAGAGGGAGAAGATGAATTTAAGAAACGGTTAGTCCTTTTGTTTATACCACCATGATTATCCACTGCTTTCCATTTATTCTGTCATTTTTGGTTTTCTATTCAGATATGAGACCTGGGATGATCCAGAGGTTCCAAAATTTCATTATGGCTCTCACTATTCTAGTGCTGGAATTGTCCTCTTCTACCTTTTACGCCTTCCACCATTCAGTGTAGAGAATCAGAAGCTGCAGGGTGGCCAATTTGATCATGCTGATCGTCTTTTTAACAGTATTCGAGATACTTGGTCAAGTGCTGCAGGGAAGGGAAATACATCTGATGTCAAGGAATTGATTCCAGAATTCTTCTACATGCCAGAATTTCTGGAGAACATGTTCAATCTTGATCTAGGAGAGAAACAATCAGGAGAGAAGGTTTGTTTCTGGAAGTGCAAATTTATTTACTGTTAACTAAGCATTTTTTGTTTGATTATTTGCTGGGGAAGGACTACAAAAATCATTCACTTTCTTTTGCGTACATGAAAAATTGCTAGCATGCATGGTTTTTTTTTTTTCCAGGTTAGTGATGTCCTCTTACCCCCATGGGCGAAAGGCAGTGCTAGAGATTTCATTAGGAAGCATAGAGAAGCGCTGGAATCTGATTTTGTTTCGGAAAATCTTCATCATTGGATAGATCTCATTTTTGGATATAAACAGAGAGGGAAGGTACGTTCAACATTCAGAACTTCTTTGCATCAGAAAGTTATATTGTCCTTTTGCAGGTCAATTGAGTTACGCAATCCATGACCAACTGCTATGAAAATATTGTTTTTTTACTATGTACTTCCAACCGGGCTTTTCATTCCATTTTACCTTCTGAGATGTAACCCCTGAAGGCCCGGTAGGAAAACAGAGGCAGTGACGGATCAGCAGAATAAACCTCGTTCCAATGTTTACATGATATTTAAGTTGATTGCTTTCATTATATTTTTCTGTTTACTGTTGGTGGGTTTCATCCTTTTGTTTGAGAAACCACGAAGATCTGTGTCTGCCTGGTTAGCCTCCCCCTCCTCTGAAAAAGAAACAAAAAAATTCTCACACCTGCCACCACCTCCACTACTTTAAATTGTATACACTAGAATACGCATTTGATTGTGATGATTTAATTACTCATCATTGCCCCATTTCTTGTTTGGGTGATTGGATCACTCTGCAGCTGTATGCTCTATATTAACTGTCCTTGTTCTGTTCATGATCTGATATTTTTTCCTTGCATAATTGACAGGCAGCTGAAGAAGCTGTTAATGTTTTCTATCATTACACATATGAGGGGAGCGTGGACATAGACTCGGTAACAGATCCTGCAATGAAAGCCTCCATTCTAGCACAAATCAATCACTTTGGGCAGACACCCAAGCAGCTATTCCTCAAACCCCATGTGAAAAGACGTTCCAATAGAAGGATTCATCACCCACTCAAGTATTCATCCCATCTCGCTCCACATGAAATACGCAAGAGCTCATCTGCCATAACCCAGATTGTTACTGTTCATGAGAAAATTCTTGTGGCGGGCACAAACAGTTTGCTCAAGCCTACAACATATACCAAATATGTTGCTTGGGGTTTCCCAGATCGTAGTTTGAGATTTATGAGCTATGATCAAGATAGACTCCTCTCAACTCATGAGAATCTTCACGGGGGCAGCCAGATTCAGTGTGCTGGTGCTAGTCATGATGGTCAAATTTTGGTTACAGGAGCTGATGATGGGTTGCTCTGTGTTTGGAGAATCAGCAAGGATGGCCCCCGTGCACTGCGGCACCTGCAGTTGGAGAATGCACTTTGTGGTCACACGGCCAAAATCACATGCCTTCATGTTAGCCAGCCTTACATGCTGATTGTGAGTGGCTCTGATGACTGCACAGTTATTTTATGGGACCTCAGCTCCTTGGTTTTTGTTAGGCAACTGCCAGAGTTTCCTGTTCCAATTTCAGCAATTTATGTGAATGACTTGACCGGAGAGATTGTGACAGCATGCTGGAATTCTGCTTGCTGTCTGGAGCATCAATGGGGACTGCCTTGCAGTGATTAACACATCCCAACTGCCATCAGATTCTATTCTCTCAGTGACGAGCTGTACGTTTTCCTGATTGGCTGGACACAAACTGGTATGTGACTGGCCACCAGAGTGGGGCAGTTAAGGTGTGGCACATGGTTCACTGCTCCAACCAAGAGAGTGCCTTAAGCAAATCTACCACTAATTTGACGGGTGGGCTAAATTTAGGTGACAAGGTACCGGAGTACAGGTTACTTCTCCACAAGGTACTCAAGTTTCACAAACATCCAGTTACTTCCCTTCATCTCACGAGCGACCTGAAGCAGTTACTCAGTGGGGATTCTGGTGGGCATTTGCTCTCATGGACACTACCAGATGAGAGCTTGCTGACTTCATCTAATCAGGGGTGAGAAGGGGGGAAAACTGATTTAAGCGTGATTGTTTCAGCTCGTGGCAGCTATTTATTATTTATTGAAATCCTATGCGGGTTTTGTCTGCTACCACGGCAAAGGAAGTAAAGGATTCTATGGTCGTAATACATTGAGAAGGGAGAACAAGGCAGCAGGGCTGGCCTGGGATTGAAAGAGGACAGGCAAAAAGAAGATGAAATCTTTTATAGATGACTGATAAATGTCGAGTTCCTGGCAAGCATGAAGACTCTCGTGCCAGGCTTCTTATTGAGAAGGGAGAGTGGAGTCTTGCTTCTTGTTGTACTCTGGGTTCTTGGCGAGGACATTTTTGGTTTTGCACGTGAACAGAGTCATTAGGTTGTTTGTTCAATGTACATAGATGGAATTACCAACAGTGTGTTATGAAGTTGTATAGAGAAAAAGTGTGCGCAAGGAATGGAGAGCTGTGAAACCACCTGGCCAAGTTAATTGGGCTATTGTATTCTTCGACTTGATTTTTTTTAAAATAGTGCAATGGGGCACCCACTGCCCATTTCTTGTTGAGAAGCGTGCTCCCCCCCCCTCTCCCTGCTTACTTCGATCTCCTTGTGCATTGTCTTTTCAGGCTAGTGTAGTACGCTCACTATGATGATGTTTCTTTGCCTATGGAATGTAATGGGGAAAGATTGTTGATCTTAAACAAAAATGCATTTCTCGGAACTGAAGGTCCTTGCACATGCTCTAATGGAGCATCCTAATCTAGAATGTTACGGGTTGTTCTTGTGGTTTGCCGTGTTGACTGATTTTGGACAGAATCCCTTCAGCTGTCATGTTGACGTAGGAGTAGAAGGCGCTCTTTTGCTGAAATGGGAACATGACAAGAAAATATCATAAGATTGAGAAAGACATCAACGAAAATTAAATGCAATGAAATAAAAACGAAACCTTAAAAATGAAAAGGTGATCTGCCTTGCGTTCTTATCCTCCTTACCACCTTCCATTCTTGTGCAAAGTCTCTTTGATGGCACTGTCCATTTCACAATGCTATTACAATATCCCTAAAACCTTTGCCCAACTCCAAACGTTAAACAAAACCCATGTAGCCAACCCGTCTCTCAAAATCCCTAAATTCTCTCAGAAGATAAAAAGCTCCCCTCTTAAAGAGACATGCAACCAAGGAAGCCTCAAAGAAGCTTTTGTCTCATTTTCTGCTCTTTTCACTGACTATGGCAACTCACTTCTGATTAACCCTGACGAGGTTTATGCACCAATCCTTGAGCTTTGCGCAACCAAGAGAGCACTTTTACAGGGCCAACAAATTCATGCCCTTTTAATAAAATCCAATTTAGTGTCTGAATTTATGTTTGTGAGCGCTAAACTTGTTTCTATGTACGGCAAGTGTGGGTCTATTTTGGATGCGGACAGAGTGTTTGATAAAATGCACGAGAGAACTATTTTTACATGGAATGCGATGATGGGTGCTAATGTATCAAACGGAGAACCTTTAAGAGCCCTCGAATTGTTTAGGGAAATGCGGGTTTTGGGTGTTCCCTTTGATTCTTTTACTTTTCCGTGTGTACTTAAAGCGTGCGGTGTGGTTGAGGATATACACCGCGGGGCTGAAATTCATGGTCTGATAATTAAATGTGGATATGAGGCTATTGTGTTTGTTGCAAATTCTCTTGTTTCCATGTATGCCAAGTGCAATGACATACTCGGAGCAAGGAAACTGTTTGATAGAATGAATGAAAGAAATGATGTCGTGTCATGGAATTCTATAATTTCAGCTTACTCTTTGAATGGGCAATGTATGGAGGCATTGGGATTGTTTAGGGAAATGCAGAAGGCTGGTGTTGGTGCAAATACTTATACTTTGGTTGCTGCTCTTCAAGCTTGTGAGGATTCTTCCTTCAAGAAACTGGGCATGGAGATTCATGCTGCTATTTTAAAATCAAATCAAGTACTTGATGTTTATGTGGCCAATGCTTTGGTAGCTATGCATGTTAGATTTGGTAAAATGAGTTATGCTGCTAGAATTTTTGATAAGTTGGATGAGAAGGATAACATCACTTGGAATTCCATGATAGCAGGTTTCACTCAAAATGGTTTGTATAATGAAGCTTTGCAATTCTTCTGTGGTTTGCAAGATGCTAATCTAAAACCAGATGAGGTTTCTCTAATAAGCATCCTTGCTGCGTCTGGGAGACTGGGTTATCTGTTGAATGGAAAGGAAATTCATGCTTACGCAATGAAGAATTGGCTTGATTCTAATCTACGGATTGGAAATACACTTATAGATATGTATTCCAAGTGCTGTTGTGTGGCTTACGCTGGCCTAGTTTTTGATAAGATGCTCAATAAAGATCTCATTTCCTGGACAACAGTTATAGCTGCCTATGCTCAAAATAATTGTCATACTGAGGCTTTAAAATTGCTGAGGAAAGTGCAGACGAAAGGGATGGACGTAGATACAATGATGATAGGAAGCGCCTTGCTGGCTTGCAGTGGATTGAGATGCTTGTCCCATGCAAAAGAAGTACATGGTTACACTTTGAAGCGAGGTCTATCTGATCTTATGATGCAGAATATGATCATTGATGTGTATGCAGATTGTGGGAATATTAATCATGCAACTCGAATGTTCGAGTCGATAAAATGTAAGGATGTGGTGTCTTGGACGAGCATGATATCGTGCTATGTACATAATGGACTTGCAAATGAAGCACTCGGTGTTTTTTACCTGATGAAAGAAACCAGTGTTGAACCTGATTCTATAACTCTAGTGAGCATCCTCTCTGCTGCTGCTAGTTTATCTGCCTTGAATAAAGGAAAAGAAATTCATGGTTTCATATTCCGGAAGGGTTTCGTGCTAGAAGGATCTACAGTGAACTCTCTAGTCGATATGTATGCTTGTTGTGGAAGTCTGGAGAATGCATACAAGGTATTTTTTTGCACCAGAAGTAAAAGTCTAGTTACTATGGACAACTATGATCAACGCATATGGAATGCATGGACGTGGCAAAGCAGCTGTTGAATTATTTAGTACAATGGAGGACCAGAAACTAATTCCCGATCATATTACCTTTTTGGCACTTCTTTATGCATGCAGTCATTCAGGACTAATCAATGAAGGTAAAAGATTGCTTGAAACTATGAAATGTAAGTATCAGCTGGAGCCATGGCCGGAACATTATGCATGTTTGGTTGATCTTCTTGGCCGTGCAAATCACTTAGAAGAGGCATACCATTTTGTGAAAAGCATGCAGATTGAGCCTACTGCTGAAGTTTGGTGTGCATTCCTCGGGGCCTGTCGGATTCACTCAAATAAAAAACTTGGAGAAATCGCAGCACAGAAGCTTTTAGAGTTGGATCCAGATAGTCCAGGAAGTTACGTGCTGATATCCAATGTCTTTGCTGCCAGTGGTAGATGGAAAGACGTGGAAGAAGTAAGAATGAGAATGAAGGGGGGTGGGTTGAAGAAAAACCCTGGGTGCAGTTGGATTGAGGTTGGGAACAAGGTTCATACATTCCTTGCAAGAGACAAGTCTCACCCAGAATCTTACAAGATTTATCAAAAGTTGGCACAAATTACTGAGAAGTTGGAGAAGGAAGGAGGCTATGTGCCTCAAACCAAGTTTGTTTTGCACAACGTAGGGAAAGAGGAGAAAGTTCAGATGCTTTATGGACATAGTGAAAGGCTGGCAATTGCATATGGTCTGATGAGCACTTCTGAGGGAACCCCTATTAGAATTACAAAGAACCTTCGAGTTTGTGTTGATTGCCACACTTTTTGTAAGCTGGTTTCAAAATTCTTTGAAAGAGAACTGATTGTGAGGGATGCCAGCCGATTTCATCATTTTGAAGACGGAGTCTGCTCTTGCGGTGATTTCTGGTGACTGTACAAATTTGTTCCTGAAAATTTGGCTCGCATAGGATTCTTATGGATTCTATTGTTTCCTACAATACCCATTACGCTGCTGTTACCGTGCCAAATTCCAACAGGCAGGACTATTGAGTGAGCATTATTCAGAAAGATTTCTTTGTTCCATCCCTGAAGTTGCCTCTGCGGTGCACTTCTTATGCAAGACTTGTATGGGGCAACAATGAGGTACCCTTCCCATATTATTATGCTGAGATAAAGGTGGTATGGGAGCAGATTTAGACACGTAAAATTCACCAGTCTCATGTAAGTCTCATTATTTCATTAGTTGAATTCTAGTGAAATATAAAAATTGTGACCATGCCTTTAGATATTCCAGGTTCAGGTTATCAAATCATGTGCTTCCGGAGTGATTGCGTGTACATTCAAATAGAAGGAGCCCAGGGAGGGAAATTGTTAACCTGTAAGTACATGTCCATGTCTTTCTACCGACATTGTTAACCATCAAGAAATAATTTCTTACTGAATTCAGATGTTACCATGATGAATCAGGTAGACTAAAATCCAGGATGTTTGTGACTTTGTGGTGATTAAGCTAGTCTTCAAATTCAATAACAAAAAGTGCAGTGAGTTGCCAACAAGTTTCCTTTCGGGGAGATTTCTTTTTTCTGGATGTTTCTGTGACAGTCGAAATACATATCTGAAACTTCAATTAAAAAAGGCCGTTGATCAGGCTGCCTATTGTTACTCTCAAAGGCGATGAGCTTTGGTTCCAATCACAGACCAAAAATCAGAGCTTCTGTTCAAGCCCGCAACTTTACAACGTTCTAAAAAGCACAATCAGAGTTCTCATATTACTCCCAAAGGCTGAATTTGCGGTAGAGGGTCACTCAGCTGCTGGGTCTCTGATGGAGCTCATCTGGATTTAGTCCCTTGAAGTAACCTCTATCCTGAACTACAAATACAGAATGATTGCTGCTGAATATGGATTTTTGGCCTTCCTGCATCTGGCTATTAACAAGCCTAATGGTGAATTGCTGCTGGAAACACATTGTCAATCATGAGAAGGGATTAAAATGTATATATCAAAATATGGAAGCTCGGAAAAAGAAAAGGGAAAAGTAAAAGATGTGAACAGGTATGTAACTTCTGCCGGCTCATATTATATTTCTGACTGTGGTTACAAAAATATATAATATTATTACTTTTGTGGAAGATTTTCTGATTGATTTGTCATCTTCATAGATAACTGTTGAATATTTCTATAATTTTGTTTCTTTCTGGCGAGTATTAAATTATTTTTATGAGAACTTTCCTATCTACGAGCTTTTGGCAAATTAGCTTGAAATCCAGCACTTCAAGCTTTAAAACGCACACTCCCGTGCTGAGTCGAAAATAAAAGGTTCATTGTGAACATTTCTGTGATTTTACGCCCAGGAACATTGACTAAAAGTAATGATCGCAGGAGGCAGTGATCATGAGCTATTTAATATTGTTATAGGGTTTTTTTAAAAAATTATTTATAATATATTAAAATGGATTTTTTTAATAAAAAATTGATTTTTAATACTAAAACAATTTTAAAAAAAAATTATTTTAAAGAAAATAAAAAAAAATATTATTTTTTAAAATACAAAAATAAAACAGGCTCTATATTTCGAAGTGGACAAAAGGAGAAGGTCGGTCAAGAAAAGCTTATAGGAACTAGAAAAGGAAGGAAATTAAAGATGCCCCTAGTGTGGGATTCCACATGAACATACTGGGGTATATTATTTAGTTACAAAAATCTCTTGCCGACCGAAGAATCCTCAACTTTTTCCTAAAACATAGTAGAACTACAAAGAATTGTAAATGATGATAACACAACGTTTTCACTTATTTTAATTACCAGTGAGTTGAAGGAGAGAAGTAGTTCTGGTAATTTAGTGGAAGTGATGAAGAAACAGCTAGAGCTCTTGTAACATGCCCAGAAAAGAACAGCATTAGTTAGAACTCGTTTATAACGCTGCTAGAAATTATGCTGACCTAAGAAACCTCTGGTCCTTCCATGGCCGCAAGTCACCAAACAGTAGTGACTTTGTTTTGTGCTGCGGGCTCTGTGTTAGCATGCCAGGAGTAAGAACGAGGTTGCTCTATCATCTTAGATGCCAGGCACATCACGCAATTAGGAGGAGGACCACTCTAGAGCCTGCAGTTTATGCTCACTCTATGGTCTCTACACGTACTTGCATTTCAAGACGGAACCACACGATGAAGTATTGCTTGTCGGTCATCAACTACAAATGGTTATTGTTCTTGAAAGGGATAAAAATTATAAAACGATTCTCGCGTGTTTGTACGTGAGCTTAGCTTGCAGAGAGAGAGCAGGCCTCTTGTTTTCTTCCTGGTTGGAGGGTCTCTCTCTTGGATATGACCGGTGTCGTCTCTGATTTCTGCTCGGTCATGAATCTTAAGAATTGAAATCCCCCTCCTCCACGGTGCTCATTTGTATTTATTTATTTATGCTCATGTCCATTACTACTAAAGAAAAAACTAAAAGGGAAAGGTGCTTCGCCATGCATGTTGCACAGTAAAATGACATTTTTGTTCTCCATTATAACAGCAAAGTATGTGAGTCCCGGGATTCATGATGGTACTACCAAAACCAAAACTCAATTCCGCCTCCAATTTGTATTTATTTTAAATGTTGTTTTTATTATTATTATTATTATTTGTCTTAATTTTAATATTTTTTAAAGTTTATTTTTTTTAAAATTTTATCTTATAGTATTTTATTTAATTTGATTAATATTTTTTTTATTTTCTTTAACTTTATCCCTTAATATTTTATTTTATTTCATCTTTGTATTCAATTTTAATCCTTTTTTTTTTTGAAATTTAGTTCCTACTTTTTTTTATTTAGTTTTTATATTATATTTGATTCTTATTATTTAGTTGTTATTTATTTTGTTTTTTAATTTTTTTATGATTGGGGATTTTACTTCTTTATTTCATTTAGTTTTTCTATTTTTTACGAGGTAATCCTGATCTTAAAACTTGAGTCATTTGTTTTTAATATTTACTCAATTTAAATTTGATTTTTTTTAATTTTTTTAATTAATTTTTATTTTATTTTTATAATTCAATATTAGATTTTAAGCTTTATAGTTTATTTTAATTTTTTTTTTTTATAGTGTCATTCTAACTCATTTCAAGTAGCAATATAATTAAGTTAACCATAGGTAACTCAAGAATATTTTTTTTGTTGATGTTTTTTTATGAAATTGTTTTTTTTTTCACTCTAACCATTTAGTATTAAATTATTAAGGCTTGAATTTTATGGCTTTTTTTTTTGTGAGGTTATTTGGAATCGGGTTAGTTAAATTAAGTTGAGTTTATTTAATTTTTTTCATGTTTTTTTATTGATTTAACTTTGATATTTTTTTAAAAAAAAGTTTAGTTTAATTTAATTTTTTATCTTAATTTTATATTACGAATAGCAAGTTAATCAAGTTTTTTTTTTTTTGATTTTGTTTTTATTTTTCAATTTATTCCATTATATTAGATTATTATTATTTCACATGATTATTCTAATTTTATATTAAAAATATTTTATAAAATAAGTCTTAGTCAACTCGCAAACACCCCACTGACAAAAAATATTACATAACCTCCGAAAACTTGGATGGCACACACCTCACAGGCCTAGCAGTCTACCAGATCTGAAAATTGCAGACTCTGTAACTAATAGCAACTGGCATGCGTCCAAAAATGGATAAACAACAATTATATTGCATCTGATCATCAACTTTAAATCCATTTTGGCCCTCCTTTCTCTCATCTTTTTCTTCTCTCTCACTCACAAGCTTGCATTAGCCTTTATATCTCGTCTGAACCCAATTAACAGCTTAAAAAAAGGCTTCAAATTAGGGCCGCAGGTATAGCCTTAGCTGCTTGTAGGAGGTTTGCGGTGAGCTGCAGCGGCCATACACAGCAGTTTTTGGTCACTGCAATCAAGGTATTGAGATGATCAAAAGAAAAAAGGGAATCCTGGAATTTAATAAAATGTTTATATGCCCCTTTAATCTAGCATTTTTAAAAAATGTTTTTGCATTTTTTATTGCAAGTAATTTAGCATTTGACGTTGTTCATGTTTTTTAATAGTTTTTTTTTAAAAAAAATTAATTTGAGCATATTTTAAGTAATGTTTATGCTTTCGTTAAAGTTATAGATAATTTATATGCCCCTTTAATCTAGGATCGAATGTACCCGGATCGATTGAGAACATGTATTCTTAGTTATTACATTACATTACATACTATATTATAATACCTATGTAAAACACTGCCAGAGTTCTTTTTCATCATCATAATCTCCTCTTTTTTTAATTTCCTTTACAATTCCTAAAATTTGTGTAATTTCAATTTTAGTCCAAAAATTAATATTCCTTACATTTTAGTTTTTGGATTTGAGAGAAGAGAAGAGAGTTGTCAAATTTCAGTTGATGAAAGAAAAAAACATTGGATGACATCAATTTCATCCACTAAAAAAACAGATCTCACTGTCAGCGAGTTTAATTTGATAAAAGAAATTACATTAAAGTAGTTTGTTTTTATTAAAAAAAGTGTCTATTGATAAACAAAACAGTGACGTACGTTTAATGCAATAATTAATTAGATTTATAGATATTTGAGAAGACATGAAAAGTCATTCATTTAACTATAAGAGAGGAAATTTTTTTCTTTTATAACCCTAGTTGCTATTGCTTTTACCATTTTTTTTCACTTTGGCTATTTGCAATCTTTGTAAAAACAGTTTAGAAGATTTCTTGAGCAAATTTCACTCTTTCTTAATAAGAAATTGTCATTCTTGGTACCTCCTCCTAACAATTTCTTTATTTCTTTTTTCTTTCTTTTTTTAACAAAACCAAATGGATCATCGTAAAGTCAGATTTGATCTTAAGAGTAAAGACATTGCTTCCTCCAACAATAAGTTTATGTCTGGGCTAGAAATTGAAGGAAGCAACGAGTAACAAGGGTCTATCAAATTGGGTCTCTAAACTAGATGAGATGGAACTCTAGCGTCCACCTGACAGATAGTTCTCGTCATTAAAGAAGCCTATCCCTTAATGCCTTGAGAGAGCCCGGAGAGAGAGAAGACACTTGAGTTTAATTGAATCCGATGATATTAAATCCAACATCTTTCCATACACACAAACATCTTGGTGTTTGGGTGAGTCTAAGATGTCAGACCCACTTATAATTAGATTCAGCACGTAGCTGAAATTAAAGATGTTGGGTATTAAAGCAAATTAGATCCATGTCATTCAAGCTTTACATTCTATCCAATCTAGGCATGTTGTATTAGTAGTTAGTAATCTATTTATTTGAATTGTGGTAAAAATAATTTTTTAAAGTGTTTTTCACTTGAAAATACATTAAAATAATATATTATTTTATTTTTAAAATTTTATTTTTAATATTAATATATTAGTATATCAAATCAATTTTAAAATATTAAAAATATTTAATTTAATTTAAAAAAACAATAAAAAAACCAAAACAAAATAAAAACTATGTACCACCCTACAAGACTGAAACTTAGAAAATTAAATAACATTCTGGACAACTGGTTATATCATTTTTAGTCGAGCCTTGGATGTAACTCGTTATTATCGCAAGGATAGATCTTGTCGTCACCATTAAATTATCTATAAGCTAATAAAGTGCCTGTTTAGCATTGAATTTCAACTTGTTTTTGAAAAAATTTAATTTTTTTTATTAAAATTAAATATAATTTATAATTTTTAGATCATTTTAATATATTAATATCAAAAATAAATTTTAAAAAATTAAAAAATATTATTAACATGTTTTTCGATACGTAAAAACATTTTAAACAGAGGATATAGAGTTTTCTCGATAGGCGAGAATCGGCATTAAAACCACCCCTTCAACCATGAATTGACAACTGAATTTGAACAAAGCTAAGCCCAGAGAGGGGGGGGGGGGGGGGGCTGTCACAAGTACAAATGAATGATCACTCGCCAGGCATGCAGTGAAATAGCAAGGAATCCAAACAAAATGCATCGAAAGACTAACCAAACACTTAGATTAGAAACCCAATAATTGCAGAGTACAGTGACCTTCTGCTCCTGAGGAAGGAACAGTCATATTTGAAACTTGTGGTGTGATACCTTTCGGATCCTCTACTGTACTGTTGCCTCGGATGCACATAGAACAGTACTTTATGTGGGCACCAGTAGCCTCCAACCTTGCCTGCTATGCCGCCCTATATTTTCTACCGCCACCTGTGACCCTATATTATCTCCACTCTTCTGAACTATGCCATACTCCATCTTTCTATAGCCTCACCCAGCTAGACCCCCCGCCTCTTAGCTGTCCACATGATGCTTTTCCTTTAATTCACTGTTGAACAAGAAGGGTTTTGCGTCTTTTCTTAATGATTCTCTTCATCTTGACTCGTTTACTTCTGCCCCAGCTTCCCCTTCTATTTATGCTATCCTTGCATCTAAGAAGGCCAGGGTTTTTCTTTCTTCCTCTTCCGTTATTTCTTTCATCTGGGGTTGTTTCTGTTTTCCTTCGATGAAGAAAAAGAAAGACTTTAACTCCTCTCATCAATTGTCTCCGTTCTCTTGTTCCGTGTTTTCATCTATATATGTGTATTTTTTAAAGATATTTTTGTGGTTTTTATCCTTAAAATATTTCTTCTTGTAGAACCAGAAACTGTTGTTCTATACCGTTCTATTTTTCTCAATGGAGTTTTTGCTTTTTAAAGATAAATTTATACAATCTTCAGGTTATCGTTTTGAAGGTTTTTCTCCATTCTCTATAGGCACATGCTTGAAACTACTTTCTTGTACTTGCACCCTCCTGATCTAACTCCTTCAATAAGAAGCATCTTTTTGCTTATAAAAAAAGAGAGAGAGAGAGGAATCTTCTGCTCAGTTTCTGTTTTCATACAATAACGAAAGAACAATGTGCAGGGAGTTGACCTGATCTGTTTTCGTGTGGTTAAAAGAAGTTCACAAGGGAAAAGGTGAAGCTGCCAGCATGATCTATCTTTGGTTAGAGAAGTATAGAAGCGAAAGAACTAACCCTAGCTAGGTCATGCTCTGACAGCCTCACTCCTTCCTGTTTGGGGGCCCATAATAGATTCCAGACACATCTTTCAAATCTGAAAAGATGTATAATAACTCACTGTAAGTATATTCTTTTCCCTCCCTCAGTTCTTGCGTGGTCAGGCATGCGTTTACTAACCTTTTCTTTTCCAGTTGCTTAAGTTATTTTTGTCTCTCCTTTGCACTCTCCACTACGACTGATAAAAATATAGGGGAGTCAAATATCATGCGACACAATATGTACTAGCATGGATGTAAAGAAATCCTACATTAACTCGTCTGGGTCCCCATTAACTTAGCTTCAGTTTTTTGTTTGCTATGGTAAGTGCTTCTTTTTCCTTTCGCGTTAAGGGAGTATGCATGCCATAAGCATAAAAGCCGTGTCAAAAATCAAAAGAACATTTATGCCTATATTAATGGAGGTCCCAAAATTTTCGTTCTCTCATCATATTCCATATGCTACATGTAAACAAACAAAGTTAGATGAGATCATTAACTAGAATATTACCAGCAAAGAAAAAAATATCAGGTTCTATATTTCAAAGGGGACAAAAAGAGAAGGTCAAGAAAAGCTTACAGGAGTGCAAGACTAAAAAAAGGAAATTGAAGATGCCCCCAGTGTTGGATTCCACACGAACATACTCGGGTATATAATTAGTTGCAAAAATCTTTTACCGACTAAAGAATCCTCAACTTTTCCTAAAACATAGTAGAGCTACAAATTAAGAATTGTAATCGATGATAGCACAACGTTTTCATTTATTTTCCTTAACCAATGAGTTTAAGGAGAGAAGTAGTTATTGTAATTTAGTGGAAGTGATGAAGAAACAGCTAGAGCTGAATGTAATATGCCAAGAGAAGAACAGCATTAGTTAGAACTCGGTTACAACGCTGTTAGAAATTATGCTGACCTATGAAATCTCTGGTCCTTCCATGGCCGCAAGTCACTAAACAGTGGTAACTTTGTTTTGTGCTGCGGGCTCTATGTTAGCATGCCAGGAGTAAGAATGAGGTTGCTCTATCATCTTAGATGCCAGGCACATCACGCAATTAGGAGGAGGACCGCTCTAGGGCCTGCAGTTTATACTCACTCTATGGTCCATACACGTACTCGCATTTCAAGATGGAACCACATGAAGTATTGCTTGTCGGTCATCAACTACAAATTGTTGTTCTTGGAAGGGATATAAATTATAAAACGATTCTCATGTGTTTGTGTTTGAGCTTAGCTTGCAGAGAGAGGGCAGGCCTCTTGTTTTTTTACTATGTTGGATGGTCTATCCCTAGGATATATGACCCGTTTCGTATCTGATATCTGCTCGGTCATGAATCCAATCACCGTGCTCATTTGTATTTATTTATGCTCATGCTGATTGCTATCAAATAAAAATTAAAAGGGATAGTGTTTTGCCAAGCATGTTGCACTGTAAAATGATATTTTTGTTCTCCATTCCAGCAGCCAAATATGAGTTCCGGGGGGCAAAATGATAATTTTACAAGGTTGAATTAGAATTCCAAAATTAAACGAGTACTGAATACAGTGAAGTGACTTGTTTACATTTTAAATAAAAAAGTTGAACTATACAGATGGATATTAGTTTTTTTATATATATATATATATATATATATATATATATATATATATATATATATGTCAAGGTGATATATCATATAATAAGCTAGTGCCAGAATACAAAGGCAGCTAGCAAGAAAGTTTACAAAGAGTCGTGTATACAAAAAGATGGAAACTAAAAAGAGCTAGTATACAAGCATATAATGATAAAATCAGCAGAGCCAAAAAACAACTTGCAGCTGTTAAAGATAAGAGGATGCGAGAAGGGGGAAGAAATCAAGGCTTGTTAGTCCCACCTCAGCAAAGCATTCAGAACCTCTAAACAAATCTACAAGCCACGATGGTCCAAGAAAAATTCCTGTTTTCTTGCCGACGTACTATCAGTTCAGATACTGAGTCCCAATCCGCCATAACCACTTCGAAGATCGCTTGATTTCTCGCCGACCAAATCCCTCCCCACAAGATACCACGAACCTTAAGAGAGGAGCTTTACGTTGGAACAGTGTCACAAGAGATTCTTAAGGAACTAACATAGGCATAGACCATTGCAAAGCAATCCAAAGCAGAAATCTGGTCCATAACTTCCAGACTTTTGATGACAGTGAATAAATAGATGCTCAATGGTTGATGTTTTTCCTCGGAACATTAATTTATTTTTGGTATTCTAAGGAGCCCAAACAATGCTGAACATAAAGTCACAGCAAACATATCTTTTAAACTAACGATGATTATCCTGTACAAGGCCTTGCTCGTGATATTGAAGATCATCTGCTACTGACATGGAAGATCATCTGGGTTACAAGGCATTATCCAGTTCAATCCTCCCCGTGCTACAACTTTATTCCAAAGTTTCCAAGCCAGAAAAAGCGGAACAATTATCTCGTGGACTCAAAATACATCTCCTGATGAGGAAAGTTATAGTACAGAGCCTTTAATTAATAGCTAGCTATAAGGTCATTTCAGTTCTGGGAGTGCCAGCTGATTTTCAAACATTTGTATGGTTTGGGTCCAACAAAGCTGCTCCTGATGAGGGCAAGCGTACAGGAGTTAACAGTATACCCTCCATCCTTTTCTCATTTCCAAATCATCTTTTTCTCGTTTGATGGACTTTTGCTAGGTTTAGATCAGACATTAGCCTATGAAGCATCAAACTCTCTCTAGCTCCAAGCTCTAAGGGGTCTTGTCCAAGACAAATGTCATTGCCGCACATCCTCTATTCGATTCCTGATCTTGACAAACAAGGCCTGCCTTCAAGGAACAGATCAGAAATAGAGTAGGATAAGAGTCAGCTAAACAGTAATCAATCAGCCAAGCATCTTTCCAAAAGTTTACCTGCTTACCTTCTTGAAGTTTGCAGCTATCTCACGTGAGGGTGATTGCTTGAGCATTACTTTTAATAGTTGAGGAAGAGATTGGTTGTTTTTTAAATAATTTTATATTTTAAAATATATATTAAAATAATATTTTTTTTATTTTTTAAATATTATTTTTAATATTAGTATATTAAAATAATTTAAAAACACTAAAAATATATTAATTTAAAATTAAAAAAATTAATTTTTTTTTAAAAACACAAACATAGAAATAAAATATCACTAAATACCTTTTTCAAATCACTGAAAGTCTTTTACAAGTGAGGGAGCACAGTTGTCCTTGTCATTGCAACCAAGTTTTCAAATTCATTTTAGAAATTTATTTATTTGTCAAAACAAATCCTATACCAACCCCTCCCCTATCTTTTTCTATGACCACGATCTTCCAAGCCAACACGTGGATGCTTTTCAAAATAGCTAAATTATTTAAATACCCTTAAAGGTGAATTTTTTTAAGCTGAGATCCACGAGCTTTTTGTTCCTTTATTTTTTTAGCCAAGTGAAATGACTACTACAACGTCTTTAAAAGCAAAAAAAAAAAAAACTAAAACTCATGGTATTGAGTTATAATCAATTTTAACGAGGATCAATTTATTCTTTTAATAAATATAAAAAATTATTTAAAAAATAGTTGGTGTTGTTAAAGTGAGTGTACGCTGACCAAGTGTTTTGGACGGCTCATGCGACGTCATATAACTATTAAAATAATCTAATTATTGTGTTTTTCAAAGTATCAGTGACAACATAATTGATGAGGTGATGTGCGTGGTGAGATTTTATGACGATTTTTTTTTTTCTCTTATCTTTTCTTTATTCTAGCCTCGAGATTTATGATGGTAAAACCAAAATTCAATTCCGCCTCCAATTTGTATTTATTTCAAATGTGGTTCTTTTTTATTATTATTTGTGTTGATTTTAATTTTTTGAAGTTTATTTGTTTTTCAATTTAATTTAAAGCATTTTATTTTTTATACAATTTGGTCTTAACTTTTTTATTAATATTTTTTTATATCATTTTATTGGTTTATTTTTTTTTTAATTTTATCGTTCAATATTTTATTTCATTTAATTTTTGTATCCAATCTTGATTCTTATTTTTTTTTATTTTTCTTAATTTATTTTATTTTTCAATTTAATCTCTAATTATTATTTTTCATTTAGTTTTTCTATCAAATTTAATTCTTGATATTTTGATTGTTATTTGTTGTCTTTTAATTTTTTATAATTAGGGATTTTGATTTTTTATTTTTTTGTGTCTGCTTTTTATGACATAATCCTGGTCTCAAAACCAAAGTTACTGGTTTTGAATATTAACTTAGTTTAAATTTGGTTTTTTTTAATTTTTTTAATTGATTTTTTTTATATATTTTTTAATATTAGATTTTGGGTCCTGGCTTTGTGGTTTATTCCATTTTTTTTTTATGTGGTGTCATCTTTACTCATTTGAGGTAGCGGTGTAATTAAGTTAAGTTCAGAATTATTTTTTTTGACAATAATTTTTTTATAAAGATGATTTTTTTTTACTTTAATTATTTTACATTAAATTATTAGTTCTTGAATTTTGTGATATTTTTGTTTTTTGCGGTGTTATTCAAGTGTAAGTTAGTTAAGTTAACCTAAATTTTTTATATGTTTTTTTATTAATTTAACTTTTATTATTATTTATTTTATTTTATTCTCATATCACGATTGTTAGGTTAGTTAAAATAATTTGATTGGTTTTTATATATATATATATATATATATATATATATATATATATTTTTAAATTGATTATTTTTTGTAATTTAATTAATTGATATTTGGTTATTATTATTTATTTTTTTCAGGAGGTTATTCCAATTTGATATTTTGAATTATATATTAATCAAGATATTCTAAATTGATCCAAAATATTGGATATTTTTTTTACCATAAAAAAATGTTTATCCAGCCCTGTCATCTGTCATGAACCGCGGGCTATCATTCTAGACTCTGTTGCTTGACAATATATACATATATCGCAGTTCCTTTTAATGTTATATGGAGTTTTGCTCGTCAGAAAATTACCATACTTCTGTAATATGGTGATTCTCTGTAACATGTTCGTTCTCCAAAAATAAAAATAAAATTATAGTTAGGATGCAATTTATACTTTGTTGGATTTAATTAATTTGTTAATGGGTGCTTATCTCAATGCTCGCTATTGCAAAGGAGTAATTATGAAATCCAAGTGAATAATTGGTGTGGTAAAGTTGTTTTTCATAAAAAAAATACTAAAAAAACTATTTTATTTTAAATTATTTTTTTAGTATTTTTAATTTGTTTTGATGGGTTGATATTAAAAATAAAAAAATATATTTTAAAAATAATAGTTAATATTCTCTTAAACACCCTGGAAGGTTTGTCATTCAGTCGCCCAAAGTCCCAAACTCACTAGTAAGTATATTTTTAATTAAAAAATAATTCTTACACAGCTCACAAACACCCCGCTGACAAAAAATACTACAGAACCTCCGAAAACTTGGATGGCACACACCTCACAGGCCTAGCGGTCTACTGTATCTGTAAATTGCAGACTCTGTAACTAATAGCAACTTGCATGCGTCCAAAAATGGATAAACAACCATTATATTGCATCTGATCATCACCTTTAAATCCATTTTGGCCCTCCTTTCTCTCATCCTTTTCTTCTCTCTCACTCACGAGCTTGCAGTAGCCTTTACATCTCGTCTGAACCCAATTAACAGCTTAAGAAAAGGCTTCAAATGCGTGCAGCAGACATAGCCTTAGCTGCTTGTAGGAGGTTTGCGGTGAGCTGCAGTGGCCATACACAGCAGTTTTTGGTCACTGCAATCAAGGTATTGAGATGATCAAAAGAAAAAAGGGAATCCTGCAATTTAATATAATCTGTTCATGGCTTAAAATGCTATTTTAATTAAAATCAGGAGGTATTGTTCTGCTGATTTCTTTAAACATTCGCAGAGGGAGATGTTTAACTTTCTCAAGTATTTCGGTCCAGATATTTCACATGCAATGGCATGCATTTATTAAAAATGTGTTTGATATCTTGTCAGATAACATGGATCTTACATTTAGCCAAGTTCTAAAAAGTTAATCTGGTATATATCTTAGTGATTTCATGGGTTTGATTTTTGTTGAACTTCCATGATTAATTGTTTTTTCATTGGCTTTTCTATACTTTCCGAGTAAATTGATTCCAACATAAAATATATTGCTGCATCAAAAGCATACTTTATTACAAATCTCAAAGCAATATCCCAGCAAAGGAATCTATCAGAGATCATTTGTTTCCATGCTCTGTCCTGATAAAAAAGAGAGAGAGCAGTAATTAAGTAAACAGTGTTTGCAATGTAACGTCCAATCCAAGTAATAAACCAAACATCAAATATGTAGCCATGTCGGCCACTAAGTATTTTTCACTAATGATCTGCATCACAATTTTCCCTCGGACAGAAGGCTGTGGTGTCGATGCGAGCAGAGAACCAGATTGATGGCTGATAGGAGAGATAGTTTGCTCTTTGTTTAGGTCATTCATTGAGCCGTTGACCGTTTGAATTGTGACACATGTTCGCTCCTAACTTGAAAGCGGCAAGGGGCCTATGAAATAAGAAATTATTGCTTTACATCTGCAATGCCATTTTCATAGATGTAATGATCGTACCGTTTGTCTTTGTGCTTTCGAAAAATGGAAAGAAACAGAAAGTATCCTCTCATCAAATAGTCAAGGGAATTTTTTCTGCCACTGTTTCAGTCAAATTTCCTTTATTTTTTTTATAGCTAAATCACTGAATAAAAACGTTTTATTTTTACTTAAACTTTTATCAAAATATTTTTTTTTATTTTTAAAAAATCATTTTTAAAATCAGTGTATTAAAATATTTAAAAATATAAAAAATAATTAATTTAAAATAAATAAATAAATTCAAATATTTTTAAAATACAAAATAATTAATGAGCTGAAGTGTGGTTGTTGTGCTATTACAATCTGAAAATAATGATGAAAACGTTTCTGGGTGATGTGCCTTTTGTCTAAATCTAGAATTTGCTTTTTAAAAAATAAAAAAATAAGGTGATTAATTTAGATCCGATGCAAAGAGTGTTCTTACAAGCATCAAGTGTCTTCAGCCAATAATCAATAATCGATCAAATTAAACCCGCAACCATGCAAAAAGAAATTGGAATTGTTGAAATAATGAATAAATTTTCAAAAGAATATGACACATTATCAAACAAATATAAATATAATATATTATAAAACATTAATAGATATCTTATATCATTTCAATTTTGTTTTACAATGAAACATCACATCTACATTAATTTAATATTTTTAACTGTAAATTTTGTCTTTATTTTCTTTCATGGTCATGTTAAACTTAATTTTCGTATTGAATTCAAGGTGTATCTTATCATTTATATCTATATATATTCAATATTATAGTTAACTTATTAACATCAAATTAGGTATTGTCAATGAAATTAAAATTTGAATTGTCTAACTTGATAGATAGATCAATTCAATATAAATTGATTAACTTATATATTCGAAAGATTTTTTATTTCAAATACTTTATTATTATTATCTTTAACAATTTGAACACGACTTCAAAGTTTAGTTTTCACCAGAAATAAATAATCAATTATATTATGATTTTTTGTGTATAAAAAAGTGTATGGTACACTTGTTATAATTTTTTGGAAAAAAAATAAAAACATCGTTGATATTATAAAGACATTTCTTTTATTTAGTTAAACCAAATCACTGTAAAAATCTATTTTATTCTAATTTTTTATCAATGTTATATCAATAGTATTTGAATAATAAATATTATATCACAACTCAGTAATTTCTTGTAACTTGTAATGATAATTACTTTTAAACTCATAATTAAAAGTCAATTTTTTATACAAATTCTATTATTACATGTCTTTTTATCCTTCTCATATTGTTTGGTATGGAAGAATTTCATTAATGAAATACTTATTACAACACTGTACTATTCTTTCAAGACTAAAAGATAGGAATAATCTATTAGCATTGGCTCGAACATTGTTTCAAAGTTAACATTAACGGCTAAAGAAAAAGCCTAATTAAATCTAAACTCAGGAGTTGTTAAATATTAAATACTTTCATGATGATAAATTTTTTATCTTGTAAGAAAATTCAAGATTTACTAACATTTGAATTTTAAAATAATAGTAATTGATAATATTGTTTAAAAGAAAATTAACTGAATTTAGCTTAAAAAAGAAAATATAAGATAAAATGATTTAAAAATATATAATTATAAAATTTATTTAATAAATAAAATATATCAATTTATCACAGTTAAATAGTATAAAATTACGTGTTTATTTGAATTTAATGATTTCTTGACCAAATTTTCATTGACAATCATTATATTTACCATTAATTACTGATGAAATATTTATGCCAATGTTTTTGTTATTATTTATTAATTTTTTTGATAGTGATTGATATGAAATTTACAAGGGTTTGGTTATTATCTCTAACTAAAAGAGGTAGAGAAAATGAAAAAAATGTATCTTTATATTTTTTATTTTAAAAAACCAGTTTTTACTTTGAATTTTTAATCAACTATTTTTTATTTTTTTTTAGTTTTGTTATTTATATCGTATCGATGTCTTGTCTTGTCTTAGAGTACTAACAAAACACATCTTAAAAAAACAAAAAACAATCGCCCCGTCAATTACTGCTAGAATCGTGTGCAGAAACAATGGAGCCCAATAATATAAAATGGAATCCCAATTATTAAGGAGCCCATGAAAATGTAGCAAGTGAACCAATCACATTCCAAGTGCTTTTTTCTTTGTTTGACGAACCCGCCACTAATTACTTGAAAATCCTGCGCAAGGTACGGGAAAACCAGGCTTATTTTTTCTTGTTTTTTAATCATTTTTATTATTAAAGATATATTATATTAATATTTTTTTATTTTTAAAAAATATTTTTAATATCAGTACATCAAAATAATTTGAATAACTATTGAAAATATATTAATTTAAAATTAATAAAAATATAAAATAAATTTGTGCAAGTTTTAAATATAAAAAGCTTTTATTTGAGAAAATATATTAAAAAATAATATAAATTATATTCTAAAATTTCATTGAAAAATTTAAATTAAGATGGTTAAAACATTCAAACCAAACAGATGGGAACTCCTGTCCTAACATATTCTTTAGAATATCATGTTTCCCGCCTTTTGAGACCTGGATTTGGATATATTGGGATTACTCGGCGTCCATCTGCTGGTTCCACCAGCACAAACCTACCACGGGGGTCAAAACAATTTGAAAGAAACGGAATGTCAAAATCAACAACATACTTTATCAGAATTCATATCGTTTTCTTGTTTTTCCTTTGTCAGATGGACTGTTCACTTTACGGATTAGATTACCGGATATTTGCTTAATAATGCCTTCAAAGATAACTTTTAACATGTTCCTGGCAGATATTAGGTGCATGAGGACCTAGTCTCTGACAAATGGCATGCCGCATTATTTATAAAGAAAGAAGCTAAAGCTTCTATCTCAAAAAGAACCAAAAGAGAAAAAGAAATTAAAGCAAGGAAGAAACGCTATCTATCTGTTCTTCATTTAGAACAATATTAAAGGGAAGATTCTTCCATGGAATAAAGGGCATGCATCAAAATACATACCACCGGAATACATGACATGAAAGCCAAAGAATATCATATGATCCCTCCCTTTCTCTTGGCCTGAGCAAATAGAGCACATGGTTCTGTTAGGTCATGAGATTTCTAATTAATTTCCCCGAGTAGCCATGAAAAACAGGGCCCCATATATAGATTAATTACTATAGTTATGCTTAGCACTCTTTTTTAGGTTCATGGAGGATGATAGTACTTGCATATTGAAGGAGCTAGCGAGAGGTGGATAAAAGTGATAAAGGGTGGTAGGGGAGAGAATTTGGAAGAACTCGCTTCCTTGTCTGCATGGTGGTGGCGTGGGCATGATAATATTCATTTTGTCTTCGCTTTGGACCACTGCCATCTGTTTTCTTCCTAATTTATTACTATATCCTCATAATATAAGCTTTTCAGTCTCCTTATTATAACCAAAAAAGATTAAATAACCTAATCACACTAACACCGAGAGACGAGGCATTCTTGTCTTGGCCCTTGGCCGCTATATATACCCTTCCCTTCCTCTCTTCCCTAGCAGCAATCCCATATGAAGAGAGAACTCAAAACTAGTTACATTTACATCTCTCTACCTCCCTCTGCCCCCCTCTGTCCCTGACTCCCCGCCAGATCGCTGGATATTGATCCGTTGATCATCTCTCGTGCACCACTAGCAGTTGAAGCTGCCAGCATGATCTAAATTAACTTCCTTCTTTCTCAAGGATGGATTAGATCATGTGGTAGTTTCACCTGCTGATGGCATCACGAAAAAACCCTAGCTACTTCTCATTCTAATTAATCCTACTTTAAGTCTCAAATTGTTGCTTGTTAAATACACAATCATTGGTGGGTGTTAGATGTTGTAGATGGTAAAGTTATTTTAGAGATTTTTCATTAAGAAAACAAGGAATCAAATCTTGTTTGCATTCGATGAAGAAAATACACTTTATTTTGTTGTATATACTATATAGTCCAGCCCGTTGGTGGTGATACTGCTCACGCATCAATCTGGGCCTGCTCCCATGGACAAGGTTTGCTCTAATTTTGCCCTCTTCCATTCTAGCCAAGCAATCTCTCAGGGTTTGAGAGGGCAGCATTTCTCCTCTGATAGCATGGTTGATGCTTTTGAGATCCTATCTTATCCCTCATGCATCAAGCCCTTCTCTCTCTTTTTTTCCTTACACTCAATTTTTATGCTTAGCTGACACATAGTAATCCTAAATATGCACAACATCATTGGCTGTGAAACGTGGTTTTATTCTTTTAACATGATGATATGGGTGCTAATCATGAAATAATAAATACAATAAAGAGGAAAAAAGAAAGGGGAAAGCACTTGGAATCTTAATTTGTGGCTCACACTGTTATAAACTTCAGATTAATAAATATTGTTTTGATGAGGATATTCTTGTTTATTCATAGGAATCCTCGAAGTGGTTATGGACAAATCAAAGGAGGGTTACCTGTTATGGACGAGTTGAATCTAAGATATTATTTTATAATCTTAGCTGTCCACGACGCTTGTCTTCCTCCTAGCTAGTTGAGGATATATTTTTTAATGAATAAAATATCTTTAAACTAGCCTTCTCTATTTGCCGGGAAGTTTTGGACGCTTGAATATGAAAGAATTTGTACTTTCTTGAGTTTTTTTTTCTTTTACAATCTTCTTGAGTTTTTATTAAACTCGGTTTAACTTGAATTAATCAAGTTTTATATTAAATTAAATAAAATTTGATTTGTTTAAAATTAATTAATTTAGCTTTAAAAAAAAAAACAATCTTAAAATAATACCGCTTAAGATTCGAACAAGAGGATGCTGGCCATCAGCTCAAGAGCACCGAAGTAACAAAACTAGTTACAGTTATCAAAAGAACAAACCATCAAGCACTTTGATGGACTTTAGTCCTTGTCTTTGTCTTGGGCATTTGGGCTTTTCTTTTCTACTTCAATGCCAGCTCATTAGCCCTTTCAATTTTACCGATAGAGCCTCCATGCTAAAGGACCAAAACGACGCAAATATGGACGTTGGAGCTTATAAGAAAGCGGTGCTTTTTGCTTCTTCTTCTTCTTCTTCTTCTTTTTTTTTAATGTTTTCAAATAATATTTCAAAAGCATTTTTAAAAAAAATTAAATTAAATTTTATTTTTTTTATTTAATTCAAATTAATATATTTTTTAATATTTTTAAATTATTTTGATGTGCTAATATAAAAAATAATTTTTAAAAAATAAAAAAATATTATTTTAATATATTTTTAAATGAAAAACACTTTGAAAAAAAACAGCAGTCATATACTCTCAAATAATGTGCTTGTTTAGATAATTTTTGTGGTTGTAGTTTAAAAAAAATAAATTTTTTAAAAATATGGTTAAAACATGTTTAATAAAAACTATAGTTAAAATTTATATATAAAAAAAAAACCTATACACTTTACCATGTCTGAAGCTAAAGCTAGCTTGCCCTGATCAGTCATCAATTTGCTATATGGTGCTCTCTCCCGCGCTGCGTTTTTTTAAGTTCACTATATTTAGATAAATTTATGAAACTAAGTCCTTTCGCGATTATTCTAAAAGCGCACATTTTACATGTATTTGATGCATTCAAAAGAATTAATAAATTTTATTGGATGTTATCTCTAAATTTCAAAGCATAAACCAAAAAACATCAAGGAATTGAACAAGTTTACTTAATCACCTGACTCAACAGTTTGTGCAAATACTTATAGTTTTTTTCCATGCATATATAGGTAAAATAGTGAATGATAATCAAATCTCATCTTCTCAATACAGCGATTGAAAACATGGACTAATTCATGTTTTTAAAAACATTAAAACAAAATAGCTAAATAATTTTTTTATATATTTTATATTATTTTAATGCGTGCTAATTCCAAAATTAAGTTTTTAAAAATAAAAAATTTTATTTTAATGCATTTCAGAATAAAACATACTTTAAAAAGCAACCACAACTACACTTCTAAACATACCCTAAATGCTTTCCCATTATTCTTAATTCTTAATGATTTTTCCTTTTCTATTCTATTCTATCAGTACCGAAACTTGATTGTAATTACTGGGATTTTTAAACTCGGTTGTGCAGGTTAATGATTTGGAGGGATAGATTGCACTGCTGCTTGATCTGGTCCAATAAAGCTCAGTGGGAGTTGATGATTCTCTAATTGTATTTTCATAATTTATGCCCTTTGCTTGTTTTTCTTTCTTGTCGGAGAAGATTAGAAAATGAAGGGCGGGCTGGTATTATTATCATGGCAAAGCTTGCGACCAAGTCCAAAAACGTCATTTTGAATTGGGCCTTTTTCGCGACTGTTAGAACGGGTTTAGGATGATATTTCTTCTTCAATTGGGTTGGGCTTGTTGTTCCTTAATTTCTACAAAACAAGTAACATATCAGACAAAGAAACCCTCTCATGCATGATTTAGTGAATCATCAGAGCAAAATAATGTAGAAAAAAAAAGAATAATTTCATAAACCTATGACTTCGACAAAAAATAATTTGGTACGCGTCGTGTAACAATAGTAGGTGGTTGTGTTATACTGTACTAGCAAGATGGGTGCCCATAACTTCTGCAAGTTAAGTTTTCCAAGTGTTTGGGTGGCGAGAGCACATGCATAGCAATATTTTTTTTTTCTTCCTTTTTTTTTGTCCACTGTAAATTATCTGATCAATTAATTTTGGAGATTGAATCAGGGAGTTGTTGAGGAACAAAGGGCTGAATTGAAAACAAAAGGGGGGGGGGGAAGAGATGGTGAGTATAATGTATGTGCTAGCTTGTGAACCAAGACCAAACACTTATGGTGGTGCATGGAGAGCCATCATGACTCAAACGAAGGCCTTTTTTAGTGTAATAGATTCATCTCGACAAGCTTTTTCACGTGATGCAGTCTGTATAGGTGGAAAAGGCATGGTAAAGCCCTAAAAGCCCACCTTTCTTCTCTATTTCTTTCTCTTTATTCTCCTTGTAAATGAGTCGGTCTTTTATTCTTTCTTTTAAAGCGTAGTTCAAACTTCAAACAGTTTTTTTTAACAATCAAAGCCCAAATAAGTGTTTGAGGTTTTTTTTAACTGGACAAGTTGTTGTCTGATCTTGGTTGTTGGGCCTCGTACCCAATAACTTGACCGAACATTTTTTTTTCTTTTTATAATAGCCTTGGGCCTTTTGGACTATTAGTTGCTCTCTCTAGAGTCTTTAAAATTATGTGCATTTTTAAAAGACTTGTGAGTTTTACTTATCAAGTTATAGACCACTAAGTAGTGTATTACCACAATTTGGTACATGGAAGCATCTATTGTAAAAAGTCGAGTCAGGACAGCGGGTACAGCATGTATTGATGAAGCATGTTTTAGGTTTACAATTTATTAGTATAGAAGCTAATGAAAGTAAAATAATTTGTTAATTATTGTTTCTTATACAAATTTTAAAATGAATGAACTAAAGTTTATGTCTAAAATTCTTATAGAGGCAGAGCTAAGAAATAAAAATAGTTGGAAAGTCTTGAATAAACACCCACAATATCGAAACAAGAGTAGTTTAAACTTGATGATGAGTTTTTTCAACCAAGAAGAAAGGTACAAAAAGTTCTTAAAAAGAATTATTTTTCTTTGATTTTTTTTTATTTAGTTTATTAAATTAAATAATATGCTTAATAATTTTAGAATTATAGTGATTTGATACCTTCTTATTTGAAAGGTAGGATGCTTATTATTATTTTTTTATTTTCAAAAAGAAATATTCACTAATAAAATTATAAACTAGGGTTTTGTGTGACAACTTTAATCTAATTCAATTTTTCTTTCTAACTTGTTGTTTTCTTGTTTATGTTTTTGTCTTTGTAAATAATTACTTTTACCATACTGTATTGACAAAGCTTCATCTATAATTTATGCAATTGAAAATTAGATGCACACAATGCGCAGTACGAAATACATGTTAATGATGTTTTTTTATTTTTAAAAAATTATTTTCGACATCAGCACGTCAAAACGATCCAAAACATACAAATCGTATTAAATTTTAACAAAATTTTTTTTTACCCCAAACGGTTCTCAGCTGTGCTTATTGACAAGGCGTGCATTCCTGACTTTTGCAAATTAGGTTTGTGTAGTGTCTGGGCAGCAAGAGCACATGCGTGCCAATATTTTCTCTTCTTTGTTTCCTTTCCCCTGCAAGTTGTCTGGTCAATCAAATTTAGAGACTGGATTAGAGAGCTGTTTAACAATCACGGATTGAATTGAAAAAGAAAAAAAAAACAGAGATAAAATTAGCTAGCAAGTGTAATACCCACGTTAACGTGTGAATCAAGCTCGCCACTTGCAGCGTCGCCTGAGGAGACATCATGACTCTTTCGTTGGATTTGTCTCCCTACGATCTTCTTAATATGCATAAAGGTGGAGAAGGCACGGTGGAGCTCCAATAACCCGTCCTTTTTTCTCGTTTTCTCTTCTATCGGTAAGTGAGACAGTCTTCTATTCTTTCTTTTAAATAGTAGCCCGAACAGCTAATTGGGCTTCTCTCAATTTTATTTTATTTTTGAACTGGCCGGACCAAGTTGACAGGAAACATTGATGTCACTGTTGGGCAAAACTGAACAGGTTTTTTATTATTATTATTTCCTTCTACGAGCCTTTAGCCCACCAGCTATGCTGTTTAACAAACGTTTTGGATCTCTCTACATATCAGACAGACAATAAAATGATAAATTTTTACAAGAAGACTCTTCGCAGCGAATTTCATCTATCAGTATATAAAGCTACGAGGCATTGGAAGAGTAGCATGCTGAAAGTGGCTTTGCTTAAGAGTTAAGAGTGCGTCGCGTCAGTGCCATAGAAAATTACTCTTAAGCTTATCTCAATAAACGAATCCTTTTTTGCCACATTCATGTCCCAATGAATCTTTAGCGGCGTGAATCTGGCAAAAGAGGATTCGTGAACTGGGATCAAGAGTAACTTGCTTCCGATGCTCAGTATGTCACGTGCTATTATCTGAAGCTTCTTTGGCTTTGCTGGTTCTAGAACCCTTCTATTACCTTCTTCCACACCCAGTTCCAAGCTCAGGGGAGGATGTTCCTCTAAAGCACATGGAATGCATAACTCTTTTGGATGTTGCTATTGGTTTCCTGAGGTAACTGAAGAGTGGTTTGCCTGAAACTGGTATAAGTTTCACAAACCAACCAATTGGCCACGATACAGCTGCAATCACAATACAAGTCACCCACTGCCACCAGTTCAACCTCTCAGTGCTTGCAAACTTCTTTAGGAACTCCACCATCACCACCTGAAGAACAATAGTTATTGCGATGATACCCAGAAACAAATGGTTCCTGTGAATGCCTTTGAATACGTTCTGCTTTTCCATGCTCCTTGCATTGAACTCGTTGAAAACTTGGCAAAGCACAAAAGTGTTGAATATTAGCGTATCGTTGACCTCTGCACTTACATTGAAGATAGACTCGCCAGCAAATTGTAATGTCAGTAAGATTGCTATCTGGTAAAAGGCTTGAGCTAGAAGATTTCTCCACATTATATTAGTGATTAGGGGGGCGGTTCGCCCCACAGGTGTCATCTCCATTAGCTCATCAGTGGGCCGCTCTGTAGCGAGAGCCAGAGCTCCCAATGTGTCCATGATGAGGTTTACCCACAGCAACTGAACAGCTGTTAACGGAACCTCACCAGCAGACACTGCTGCAATAAAGTTGATTACAAGAGCTGCAACGTTCACAGTTAGTTGAAACTGGATAAATTTCTGAATATTGTTATAGACACACCGTCCCCACCTCAAAACAGTGGCCACAGAAGTAAAGTTGTCATCCAGAATGACGATATCTGAGCTCTCCTTGGCAACCTCGGTACCTTGGATCCCCATAGAGAGTCCTATATCTGCTTCTTTTAATGCAGGCGCATCATTTGTGCCATCTCCTGTGACTGCAACAACATGACCTTTCTGTCTCAAGCATTGTACCATAAGAAGTTTGTCGAAAGGGGAGGACCTTGCCATCACGCGGATCTTATCTACCTTCTCCATTCTCTGTTCATTTGTGTAGTTCCGAAATACGACACCTTCCACCACTTCTTCATCGTCTACATGGTTATTGAGCTCAAGTATGCCGCATTCTGTTGCTATAGCTTTCGCTGTGAAAATATTGTCACCAGTTATCATTTTCACGCTCACCCCTGCAGCTTTGCAGATTTCTACGGCTTTCTTTGCTCCAGTTCTACATGGATCCTTCAGACCAACTATCCCTAGAAAGGTCAAACCATCTTCTTGTAGCCTCTGGTGTGACTCGCCATCATCGTCCTTCATTCCTTCCTCGGTAACCCTTTTATGAGCAAATGCAATGCATCTAAGGCTACTAGCTGCCATACCTTGGATTATTTTCTCGATTTTACTTCTTTCATCCTCATCCATGGACTTTATCATCCCGCTACTCTCGTAATAACTTGAACACAAAGCCAGAATCATCTCAGCAGCTCCTTTCCAATGTACATGAACAGTATCATCAGCCATTTTCCTTATTGAAACCCCGCTTCGTTTCTTCTCTGAGTTGAAAGTTTCAACATGAAGAATGGTACAGCTTTGCTTCAGTTTTTCCAAATCCATGCCCATGTCAGAAACAGCCCATGAAAGAATTGCTTTTTCCGTTGGACTTCCTGAAAACTCAGGTCCAGATCCTGATGCAGATTTGTACACACTACCGGTCGTGTTTAAACTGACTCCTTGGTGGAGTAATTCAAGAATTGATGGCGCAATTGCTTTATAAGTATCTTCCTCAATTGGTTCTTGGCCAAGCCAGAACTTGGCTACTTTCATCTGATTTAGTGTCAATGTGCCTGTTTTATCGGTGCAGATGACTGTGGCTGAACCCATTGTTTCACAAGCTGAAAGTTTTCTGACCATAGCTTGATCAGCCATCATTCTCTTCATAGAATAAGCTAGTGTTAGTGTGACCGCCAACGGCAAACCTTCAGGAATAGCAACAACCACAATAGTGACTGCAGCAGCAACAATGCGTACAACCGCATTTAACACATCATCTGTATCTGTTTTGCTACCGATATACTCCTTCATCCCATTTTCATCTTCTGTATTTCCTGTGAAGTAACGAACTAACATGACTACAAGCACTATAAAAGCAACTGAAAGGCCGACCTTCCCAATAGAAGAAGTTAGTTTGTCAAGCCGGGCTTGTAGTGGTGTTCGTTCATCGGAGTCACGATTTATTGAGCTCATCATTTCCCCCCATGCTGTGTTCATCCCCACAGATGTCACGAGCATTCGAGCATATCCATCTGCAATTTTCGAACCAGAAAACAAGAAGGGGTTCTCTTTGGTGTTGGCTGCTACATGATCACTCTCTCCTGTCATGCTTGACTCGTCCACTTCCAAAGAGTGTCCATCCAAGAACAAGCCATCAGCTGGAATTTGATCACCAATCTTCAAGAAGACAACATCTCCAACAACAATATCAAATATGGAGATTTGTTGTCGCCGTTCATTTCTAAGAACATCAACCTTAATATTGTTACTTATTTTCGATAGCTTGTCAAATTGTGTCTCCTGTCTATAGTTGCTCAACGCAGAGACAACGATGACCAGAAAGACAGCGACAAAGATACTCCCACCTTCGTACCAACCTTCCTTTATGCCATGTTGTTTGATGCCAAAACCAAGGGAAAGAGCAGCACACACCAGCAGAATAAGAATGGTGGTGTCTTTAAAAGCATCCATCACAAAAAAGAAAAATCCTTTCGGAGGTGGCTTGTGGTAAGTGTTGGAACCGAACATCTCACGCCGCCTGCTGACTTCCTGGTCATGACCAGTGATTCCAATTTTTGAGTTTGTCCCAAGAACGGTGGCTACACCTTCAACTCCTCCAAGATGGTTGAGAGATATCAAGTCTTTCTCCTTCACCATTTCAGTGAGTTTCGTTTGATCAACATTAGGGATATTGATAGTTGATTCATTTCCTTTCCTGTGATGGTGGGAACTGCTTGGCTCTGTATCAAGCACAGAGTAGGGAACTGAGTGCAAAATCCCGGAGAACTGGTGGCTGTTAGTTTCTGATACAATATCTCTCACAAGAGAAAGCATTGCCCTGACAGAGCGAATTGTTAGATAAGCAATGCGCCATCTCTTTTGGGCCTTCTTGAAGGTGTTGGCGAGCAATGTGCTGCAGTCGATATGTGATGGCTTGCTGCTTGCCATGTTTTCTTCTTGTTCTTTCCTTCGAGGAGAAGCGAAAAGGCTTGGTAGGTGTTCAGAACTAGGAAGAGATTTACTATTTCAGTTCGGGTACAAAGACACGGATTTAGAAATTCATTTCGAACTATCTTGGCGTTTCAAGTTCTTTATAATGAACTAAAGTTGCTGCTGTCTGGAGGTTATCACATTACCAAACAACCTCCCACGTCTATTCTTGTTTTGTCTTTTTTTAAAAAGACGAAAACAAGGGGAATCTTTTATTATATATATATATATATATATATATATATGTATATATGTATGAAAACCCCTTCTCAAGCAAGTAAACAAGTGGCAACAATATTCTAATATTTTTAACAATGTCGTGGTAAAACTATCAACCTACACTGATATATATAATTTTTTTTTTTTAAGTAAAATGAACACAAAAACAAAAGGTATCTTCAAACACTCATTAAAGTTGGTGTTTTGCCTCGAATATTTATGTTCCCACAGGACAAACAATGGGATTGGGATTTACTTGTGTGATAAAATACGGTAAGTGTTGTTTGTTTTAGATTGTTTCTTTTTAGAAATATATTAAAATATTTTTTTAATTTTTAAAAAATTAATTTTAATATTAACCTATTAAAATAATGAATAAAATTAATTTTAAATTTAAAAAATCATTTTTAAAAAAATTTCAGTTTTTATTTGCCGCCTTTCCAGACATCCTCTGAATATATGCATGCAGAGCAAATGGTTTCATTTCCTTTTAGCGACTTGGAAATAAGTTTGTTGATGGCAGCAAAATCGGACCAAGACTATCCCATAAGTCTTCCTAGCAACAGAAAAATAATGGAGGGGGCTATCTTTAGCTGATAGATAAAAATTCTTTGTGTTTAAAAAGTATTTTTTAAAAAAATTAATTTTTTTTATTTTTTATTAATTTTAAATTAATATATTTTTAGTGTTTTCAAATTATTTTAATATACTGATATCAAAAATAATTTTTTAACAATAAAAAAATATCATTAATATACATTTTAATATAAAAAATTATTTAAAAAATAACTACATTCACGTTACCAAACAAACTCTAAAATTCTCAGCAAAAAGCTAGTAAAATTTTCCACAATCACTGGCGCATAGTTACTATTTTATCGAAGAATTCTTCATAGATTTTTCTTCCAAGTAAACGGTCCGGAATGGAATAGTACTGGCTTGGACCCAGAGATTTTGGAAAACGCGTTTGTGGCTGACTTTTCTTTTCAGACATTAATCGAGACGTTAGGTTAAGCTTGGATACGTGGGCAGCCCAGAATCATCTTTCTACCATTAATTTAATTGTCTCGTTGCAGCCATGATCTTTCTCCGATTGTCCAGCTCCGTACAGCATCCATTGCCCTACCGGCGCCGGTTCTGACCAGCTGTTTGCCTCCCGATTTACAATCTTCTTTCTACCATTAATTGTCAGGATTGCACTGACTTGGTTTCTGGATGAGAACAAATTAAGATGCCGTGAATTATATATTTCTTTTTAAACTGCTTCATGTAGTAAATCAAGACGGTTTAGCAAACTAGATTCATGTAAAAGAAAGAATCTATGCAATATTCTTTTTATTTAAAGTTAATAGGAGATTAGGGTCAAAAATCTTATGGCTTGAAGGGCTCCAGAGTTCAATCCATTCATGTAATTTGTATATTGTATATGGTCAAGTTAAAATTTTGTATTGAAAAGAGTTTTTGTAAAAAACTTTGCTTTGAATTTATTATTTTTATTTTAAAAATAGTTTTAATTTACTAATATCAAAAATAAATTTTAAAAAATAAAAATATATATATTATTTTTATATATTTTTAAAAATAATCGTTATCAGGAATATAGTAAAAATTATTTTATAATAATAATATATTAAAATAATATAAAAACATAAAGAAATAACTCGTGATTAGATTAAAAAGATAAAAAATCTCAAAATTGCACTTAAGGTCTTGACCTAGCAGTTGGACTTGTTCCTTTCCTCTGCATCCTGGATTCAAACCTCACCGTGCACGCCTGTCATCCCCGCGGTGCCTTACATGCTCACTGGGCTTGCAGGATATTCAGTGAGCCGTGGGATTAGTCGTGGTGCGTGCAAGCTGGCCCAGATACTCACGTAAATAAAAAAAAATCTCAAAATTAGAATATTGCTGCCGTACCAACCACCACTCGTCAACGTACAATATAAAGTGTTAGGTGCCAAGCGATGGCCGGGCAATTAAAACTGAGTTTGAAATCTAAATTGTTCGTACACTATGTCCCATCGCATGGAATTGGCGTGTGCCGCCCGAGCACCATCAGCCACAGAAGAAAAACATAAATGGCGAGCTCTGGTCTAACGCTCAAAAGATTGAAGAGGGCAAATCGAACACCACAACTTTTTATTTTTGTGCAAAACATGAATCTAATGTAGGTAGGGGTTTTTTTCACGTGGTCCCATGAAAATCAAAGAAGAAAAGTGTGATTTTTGTAGCATGTCAGGCAAGAAAAGATTTTCAGTTTGCTGGTTTAGAATTTTCGAGTGCAGTACCAGTGTCGGGAGAGAGTGTTTTATACTGCACCGACCACTAGCAGATAAATGTCTATCCATGCCCGTACTCGCGAGTGATCCATGGGCAAATATTGCATCTAGAAGGTATAATTTTTTTTTTTTGCTATTTAAATATATATATATATATATACACACACACAGTCTTGGAAATGAATCCATTAACCATACAAGTGAAGATTTTCAAATTATATTCATTGATATATGACATTAGAGCACATGTTTTTTAAACAAATATATATATATATATTGAATTGAAATTGAAAAGGATTTCTATATTCATATTTTAAAGCTACCACAAAACAAAAAAATTACACATATAGAAAATAAAATGGGGTTACATGACATCCTAAGACTATTTAAGAATATTTAGCACATAACTATCTACAAGTACGTGCAAGTTAGTCTGAACACTCATGTTAATAAAAAAAAATATTTTTATTTAATACATAAAATAAAAATCAAGAATTCAGATTTAAGATTTTCTTCAAATTACTTGTTTTGTTTATTAAATGACCTAGGATACTCACAAATATTTGTCGCATCAGCTCACCTTGAGATTTTAAGAGTTTCATGATAATTGGGGGGTGAAAATATTAGTGTTTATCATCAATTTGTAATGTATGACCCTACATTGGTTGAGAAATGGATGGTGATCATTAATATGTTGGCTATAAATAGTGTCATCCACGTATAAAAGTTTGTAATGGTAGATAATGTGCATGTAAAAGCATGAAAAGGTTTGTGTTTATAGTTGGAGCATGACACTGTGTTTTGTCCTATCATGACTAAAAAAATATCATTGAGATACGTGTCAACAACTGAGAATTTTTTATAATATTAAATTTAATTATTTAATGTATGTTTGGGAGTATAGTTGTGATTATTTTTCAAAGTGTTTTTTATTCTGAAATGTATTAAAATAATTTTTTTTATTTTTTAAAAATTATTTTTGAGATTAACGCATTAAAATAATCCAAAACATAAAAAAATTATTTAAAAAAAAGCTTAAATTTTTTGAAAACCCACGTTTTCAAACGCTCTCTAAATCGAGGTCCAAAACAACATTGGGGCAGTGACTATGTCATCTAAAGCCTGTTTATTTTTGTGTTTGGGAAATATTTTTTAAAAAAATTGAATTTATTTTTCTCTTTTACTTCAAATTAATTTTTTTATATATTTTTAGATCATTTTGATGTATTAATATTAAAAATATTTTTTTAAAAAATATATTATTTTAATATATTTACAAAAAAAACATACTTTAAAAAACAACTACTATTACACTATCAAACAACCCTAAATAAAATGGCAATGATGAACATGCCTTGAATGAGTCTCACGATTTGGTATTTGCATGACTAGTATATATATGCAACTTATATATTTAACGAGGATTATGCAATCATAGATGCATTATTTTCTTCCATTCTCACGTTTTCAATTTCTTTGAGTTGAAACTATACATAAAGAGCAATGCTAGATTTTCGAAAATCATGTGATGAATAGATTTTCTCAGATTATTTCCACTTTTGGATGAGTGGTCGCCCTCCTCAATCCCATGTGGAAAATTTTGGAGGAAGCGATTCCGGTGACGATACACCATGAATTTAGAATATCCTCTTATATTAGTTTTTATTAAATTATTCTTCTCCTTTCCTTCCAGCCAACCAAGCAACCAAACAGTCCGATTATTTCCCATCGACTCTCCACTGTATCGTCATCCTTTTCACTTTCCACCCTCCCACTTTACCATTCAATCCATGTGCCGAGAATAGTTGCGAGGAGCCAAAGTGGAGAATGATGTTCGTTTCGTGCTCCGAAAGGAAGATATACATGTAATAAATATATTAAATTAATTTTATTATTTTATTATATATATATATATATATATATTAAAGTATTATAGTGCCTGATGAGTACATCAATGAGTCTGTACAAATTAATTATATATTATTTGTTAATGTGATCGTTCCTAGGCCGTTATTGTTAAAAACAAACATATAACGATATAAGTGGCGAAATTGAGTTTTAATCCAATAAAAATAATTGTATAATTTTTATTTTTTTACTTAAAAAACAAGCTTTCATCTCGTTGAACAGACAAATCTAATATTCTTTCCTTTCCATCAAGATTCTGTTAAATAATATTTATATAGTTTTATTTGTTAAGAGTATAATAGTACTTTCAGTTCAATCTATATATACTTTATTTGTATTTAGATTAAGACTATGCATTCATAATATACAGATTATTCAGAATTCTGGCCTTCTTATTGTGTTTGATCTCAATTAGTTTAACATGGTATCAGAGCTGGTTTTATGAAACGAGGCTTAATCCCAAATACAGCTTCGCGGATACAATTTTTTTTAGAGTGATATTTTGTCTTCCGCTTCTGCAAAATTAGGTATTTCGACAGTTTCTGCAATTATTTTGGTATTTCGTCTTCCCTTCAGCTTCTGCAATTTGGTATTTGCGTTCAGTTTTTGCAAATTTATTTTGTGTTTTGGGAGTAATCGTATAATTTCGAGAAGATATTTGTTTAGTTTCTGTAATTTAGTACTTTGTCTTTCGCTGCTTTTGCATTCTAGTTATTTGTGATTGTTGATTATGGCTACTGAAAGAGATGATTCGCTTCAGTCTGTGAGTGTGAGGTTGGATGGGAAGAACTATTCGTATTGGAGTTATGTAATGAAAAATTTTCTTAAGGGTAAGAAGATGTGGAGGTATGTTAGTGGTACTTATATTATACCTAAGAATATTGAGGAGGGGGATGTTGGTTTGATAGATACATGGGAAGCAAATAATGCAAAGATCATTACTTGGATCAACAATTCTGTTGAGCATTCGATGGGTATGCAGTTGGCGAAGTATGAGATAGCAAAAGAGGTTTGAGATCATCTACAAAGGTTATTCACACAATCAAATTTTACAAAACAATGTCAATTAGAGAATGACATACGAGCTCCTCATCAGAAGAATATGAGTATCTAAGAGTTTTATTCTGCTATGACAGATCTTTGGGATCAATTGGCTCTTATAGAATCGGCAGAATTAAAGGCATGTGGTGCCTATATTAAGCGTAGAGAGCAGCAACGATTGGTACAGTTTTTAACAGCACTTCGCAGTGATTTCGAAGGACTTAGGGGTTCAATTCTGCATCGTTCTCCACTGCCTTCTGTTGACTCTATTGTTAGTGAGTTATTGGCTGAAGAAATACGTCTTCAGTCTTATTCTGAAAAGAAAATTCTTTCTGCTTCGAATCCTTCAGTATTAATAGTGCCTTCTAAGCCATTCTCTAATCATCAGAATAAGCCTTACACAAGGGTTGGCTTCGATGAGTGTAGTTTTTGTAAGCAGAAAGGTCATTGGAAGGCTCAGTGTCCTAAGTTAAGACAACATAATCAAGCTTGGAAGTCTGGCAATCAGTCACAATCTAATGCTCATAGACCACCTCAGGGTTATAAACCACCACACCATAATACAGCAGCAATAACTTCCCTAAGCTCTATTACCGATCCTAATACTTTAGCTGAACAATTTCAAAAGTTTCTCTCCTTGCAGCCATAAGCAATGTCTGCTTCTTCTTCCATAGGTCAGTTGCCTTATAGTTCCTGAGGTATGTCACACTCTAAATGGGTCTTGGATTCTGGTGCTTCCCATCATATGTCTCCACATTCCTCATCTTTTACCTCCGTGTCCCCTTTGTCCTCCATTCCTGTTATGACTGCTGATGGCACTCTTATGCCCTTAGCAGGTGTTGGTTATGTTGTCACACCTCACATGTCTCTTTCTAATGTTTATCTCAATCCACAACTCAAATTAAATCTTGCGTCTGTTGGTCAAATATGTGATTCTGGTGATTATTTAGTCATGTTTTCTGGTTCTTTTTGTTGTGTACAGGATCTGCAGTCTCAGAAGCTTATTGGGACAGGCCGTAGGGAGAATGGACTATATATTTTGGATGAGTTAAAAGTGTCAGTTGCTGCTGTTGTCGCCGCTGCTACTACTAATGTTGATTTGTCTTCTTTTCGTTTGAGTCTTTCATCTTCTAGTTTTTATTTATGGCATTCCCGTCTAGGTCATGTTTCGTCTTCTCTTTTGAGATTTTTAGCATCCACAGGAGCTTTAGGAAATTTGAAAACTTGTGACATTTCTGATTGTAGTGCATGTAAATTGGCAAAATTTTCCGCTTTACCTTTTAATCGAAGTATTTCTGTTTCTTCTTCGCCATTTGATTTGATTCATTCTGATGTATGGGGACCTTCTCTTGTTGCCACAAAAAGAGGGTCTCGATATTATGTCTATTTTATTGATGATCATACTCGTTATTGTTGGGTTTATTTGATGAAACATCATTCTGAATTCTTTAAGATATATGCAACTTTTCGAGCTCTTATCAAAACTCAACATTCTGCTGTGATCAAATGCTTTAGGTGTGATTTGGGTGGGGAATACACCTCTAATAAATTTTTCCAATTGCTTGCCTTAGATGGAACCATCTACCAAACTTCATGTACAAATACTCTTAAGCAAAATGGTGTTGCTGAAAGAAAACATAGATATATTGTCGAAACTGCTCGTTCTCTCTTGTTGTTTGCTTTTGTTCCTAGTGAGTTTTGGGGAGAAGCTGTTCTTACTGCTGTAAGTTTGATTAATACGATTCCATCTTCTCATAATTCGGGTATATCTCCTTTTGAAAAGTTATATGGGTATATCCCTGATTATTCATCATTTAGAGTCTTTGGTTGTACTTGTTTCGTTCTTCGTCCTCATGTAAAACATAGTAAGCTATCCCCTGGATCTGTTATTTGTGTATTTCTGGGTTATAGTGAAGGTAAAAAAGGATATCGTTGTTTTGATCCAATAACTAAGAAACTTTATGTGTCTCGTCATGTTGTTTTCCTTGAGCATATACCTTTCTTTTCTATTCCATCCACTGCTTATAGCCTGACTAAAACTGATCTTATTCATATAGATCCCTTTTCTGAGGATTATGGTAATGATGCCTCTTCCCATGTTCGATCAATTTGTACTCATAACTCTGCAGGTACTGGTATTTTACTCTCTAGCACACCTAAAGCTCCATTCTCATCTACAGCCCCTCAAGTTTCATCTAAGGTTATGGATCCACCTCCACGTCAGTCCATTCGCATTCGTAAGTCCACAAAACTACCAGATTTTGCTTATTCTTGTTATTCTTCATCATTTACTTCCTTTTTAGCTTCTATTCATTGTCTCTTTGAGCCCTCTTCCTATAAAGAGGCAATTCTTGATCCACTTTGGCAGCAAGCTATGGATGAGGAACTTTTTACTTTGCATAAGACAGATACTTAGGATCTGGTTCCTCTACCTCCTAGTAAGAGTGTTGTTGGTTGTCGTTGGGTGTATAAGATCAAGACTAATTCTGATGGGTCTATTAAGCAATACAAAGCTAGGCTGGTTATAAAAGGATACTCTCAACAGTATGGTATGGACTATAAGGAGACATTTGCCCCGGTTGCAAAAATGACTACTATTCGTACTTTTATTGTCGTAGCTTTGATTCGTCAGTGGCATA